>JAOUQZ010000033.1:7303604-7322548 GCA_028564935.1 Neosilurus hyrtlii | reverse complement strand
GTGTGATAACTTGGCAGCGCAACAGCGATTGGTAGAAAGTGGAAAAGTCTGAGATCGAGTGATAAGAAACAGAAGAAAGGAAACGATGTCAAGAGAAACAAAAAAGATGGTGATGTTATTAATATCATGGCGGCCGGTGCAGGGGGTATTAACACTCGCGTACAGAAGGAAACTAATGGCTTCAGAAAGACATTGTGGCCGATTCCGTTTTATTTCCAAGAGATTCCCCTGTTCTTCATCTTTATTTATATACCTGGGAAACGAATGGAAACTAAAGTGGACTAATGTCGTCCATTTTGACAATACAGACTTTAAACTCAGACAACAGCCCAACTTTTTTCCTCAGAAATATTTTTTTTTAGAAATTCTGACTTTGGAATAAAAAAATTACCCCCATGTGTGTTTCCGGAGAAAACACACATGCAACAGCACACTAGTATCTGCAATTTTCTTTAATTTCCTTTAAAAATAAAAACATTTTCTGATACAATGCGCCAAATAATCGCATTTCCTGACTTTTTTTTCATGTAACCAGGAATAATACAAAAAAGTTTACTGGGAAAGAATGATGTTTATCTTCACCAGCTAAGATTTTTCTTATCCCCACACAGAAAAAGAAACTTACTCTTCTATACATTTCACATGTTCTCGACTGATGGTACAGTTTTAAACTGACCAGACGTAGAATAATTGACTTTATTTAGAGTCTCGGTGGCCAGGTTTTATGTGTTACTGTGCATCTTAAAATAAAGCAGCGCAAAGAGTTGGAAAGACAGAAAAATCAAGCATGAGGAAAATTCAGAAAGATGTTAGTTGAAAGGAAAACAGTGAATAAACATAATAATAATAATAATAATAATAATAATAATAATTGTACTATAATCTATCTATAATGTATTAATTCATATAGTCACCAATTTTATTCATCTGTTCAGTATTACTCAAATATTGCTGAAAGTATTCATTTACAATAAGAACTACAGATCTAATTTTATTACAGTATATCATCTTATGTTATATTATCATGTTTTAGTACATCATGTTTTCATTACCAATCTATAAAGCACTTGAACTTACCTCCTTGCTCATCCAGCATAACCAAAGTCCTGATACCAGCATCTTTACTCTATGCACCGAGTGGCATGAAGAAGTTGGCGTAGATGATGGCGTAGGAAAGAAAGTAGGACAGAGTGGAAACAAAGATGAGGTACGATCACTAGGAGAAGTTACAGGATTCTTGTATGAGTTGGAGTTAAGGAAAGGTGCAGGATAACGAGATGTCAGGTTACAGGGTTACAGAATTGTTTTATGAGTTGGATTCAGAAGAAAAGTGTAAAACGTGGATAAATATCAGCAGTTAAGGATGTGTACTGTAGATACTGAACACACTGCCTTCCGTCACACCTCCTGTCCTCACGCTGAAGCGTTTACATGTACGACCTGCAGCAGTGCTTCTGAGAAACCTGATAGAGGGGTGATCATACCTACTGACTGAGCCAACGCTGATTCTAATCTAAGTGTTGTAGCTTATTTGTCATGGAATCTGTCAAAGGGCCTGAATACATGTCTCAGTGGTAGGCAGGATCACAGAGAACTTTAAAATGAATTTTAAAGAAATTCTTGTATAAATGATGTTCATGGTAAGACTTTAAACATCCTGAGCACAAACTCTCTAAAACATATGTGTTGGCCAAGAAACACATTCATTCTTCATTCATTTATTTTCTGAATCCTTCTAGGGTCGCGGGGATGCTTGAGCCTACCTCAGCCAACTCCAGGAGGCGGACTACACCCTGAACAGCCCGCCAGTCCATGCAGGGCCAACAATGATTCATCATTCGCTCATTTGCCAAACCATTTCATCCTCTTAGGGTCACAGGGAGGCTGGAGCCTATCTCAGCCATCGCTGGTTGAAGGCGCGGTACACCCTGAACAGCTCACCAGTTCATTGCAGGGCCAACACACATGATTCACACTCACATCTTGGGGCAATTTGGAACAACCAAGTAGACCAATGTGCATGTCTTTGGACTATGGGAGGACACCAAAGCATCCAGAGTAAACCCACGCAAGCAAGGAGAGAACGTTCTAACTTCACACAGTAATGCCTGAACTGAACCTAATACAAGACTCTAATTAAGACCCTGGCATTGGAATAGTGTAAGTAACCATCAGTACTGCGAATGGCTTTAATCAGTGTAAGAACATCGTTTCTGAGTGATATTATATGGAACTGGACTACGCTGTAAAATATGGAGAGAAACATGCAGTATGAATATCACTGAATGAAGAAACTAGTATTTATTTGGCTATAAATCAAAGTAGTACGATATTCTTGCTGTTTGGACGACTCGCACGTGGCTGTTTTATAAAATCATTTTTATCTTTTTTTTTTTTACAACCAGAGAGACGGTGGAGGTGTGTCAGGCATGATATACTGAATACTCACTGCTTGACTGGCTCATTGATTAGTTTTAATGAAGTATTGACTTCTGTCGGCACTTCTGTGTACGTCTCCCAACCCTCACCTTATTTTATATAAAAGATATTAAAAGGAAAAATGTTTCTTTAGAAAAGGGGATGTTTGCACTCCTCTGTTGTTTCTTATGTTGTTAGGAAGACAGTTTATGTGCCTAAGCGTAAATGTGACGAGTGTTCGCCTGTGTTCGACGAGTGGCAGCATTTGCAGTGGCAGCATCAATGTTTCTTATAATCATGAGGCTACATAGTGGCATAATTCAGGCTGAGATGGATCACAGCAGCCGCCTCTGCTTCCACATTTAAATGACTCCTGGGGGGTTAATGTGTTAGCGTCAGGCTGTCCGCTTGGCTCTGAAAAACTTGGAATAAACTGCCAACCAGCTGTACTGTGAGAATCTATGGCATATTTTCAACTCAGATCATCAAGGTGTTGTCAATAACTGAATAATTATTTGTTGAGAGCTGATAGATCTCCATTTTCAGTCAGTCTTTATTCCCATTGCCTAAAATCTGTTCTAACTCTCCCTTAGGGAGGACTCACACCTTGCCAGAGAGCCTAGACGTCTGACGGATGGAAACTTTGTGAAATAAAACAGACTAAGGATTCCCCAGAGGATGTGCATTGCTCTCCGTTTGGGACCTGGTCAAGACCTGTTGCATGTAGGGTAGTTATACTGTACTCATCCTGAAGTTGTCAGTTTTGTCCTGTGGACCCCCATTACACATCCGTTATTCATCAGTTCCCATGCAATTATTGTCAGTAATTGTTCACTGAACAAGCAGTCCATGTCTGGAACACCTCTGCTTCATCTGCTGCATGGCAGGTAGTAGTCCGGCCACGAGTCAGGTCCACTGGACATCAACGGATATGAACTGACAAGTACAGGACGAGGAATGCACAAGTTCTGAGCAAAACATGTGTCCAGTTTCCAGTGCACAACAGCTGTATAAACAAAGCTGTATATCGCCTTTGCCTGACTACAGGACTTCGCCTGACAAGGAAAGCATTCGCCTAATAAAAAACAGACAAGAAACGTACGAACGGAGACTTTAGAGGCATGTGTATTGCTGTTCTCTTTATTTTCCTTAACAGTATTATAGACATTGATTATTAACATGGACTTGAGATACATGGCAGAGAACACACACACACTCACACACACACATCTCTCCCTATATCGCTCCCTATCCTTGGCCATGTTATATCGCCATCTCATCCAACTGTCATCCTGTCTCGCCTTGTTAAGAAAGACTAAAGTTGCTTCTGGCCAAGAAGTCCATCTGTCGGTTGAGCTCAGCAGGCAGAAGACAGAGATCCAACACAGACCTTGTAACCTAACTGATGTACCACACCAATTCTTATTCAAATACCAGTTTTTGTTTTTAAAATAGTTTGTTTGTTTTTTTTTAGAATAATTTCTGTATTAAAGTTTTGTCCACATTTCCTCCTCTTTAATGTATATTTCTTTAGTGTATATATTATATACAGTATACATGACTAACCTCTTCCACCAGCTGCAGCATGCGACGGGTGCTTTCCAGTGACTGTGAAAAGAGAGAGAAAAGATTATAAACTGAAGAGGGATAAAAGAAAAAGACCCACAAGATCTGAGACAAGATGAGCATAGTAGGAAACAGAATAATAATTAATCAGTGAGAAGTTAATAAGAAAATAAGGCAACGGTTCTGCAACTCTGATCTATCATAGAGGACATATAAAAAAATACTGCATGCAAGTATGAAATCTTTGGAACCACTGTTACACTACAAAAAAAACAAATAAAACAAACAACAACAAAAAAACCCCACACACATAAAATGAGTCTGTGTGGGAAAATGCAGTGTTGTTTTAGTGGATGTTAAAAATTTACAGTGAATTATTTTTAAATCCAGGCTTGTTGGTAAGATTTTTTGGATCCAGTCTAGAGAGGTAAGTGATCATCATCTTAATAAAACATTAATGAAATTCAACTGATGCTGGACACTGAAATGAATGGATTTATTTAGAACAAAGTCATAGGCTGTTTTACAGTATAATATTTCGGTGACAAATACATTACAGAGATATTAAAGTTTCATTATCAGTTCATTTTATGTGAATATAAAGGTTTTGTGGTGAAACCACCTCAGCTCACAGGCTTAGTGTCTCTTATTTTATCTTGTTTTGGTTCTGTGTCTGTTTACAATAGAAAGAACAATTCCCTGATGGAACGATCTTGTGCATGTGTGATAACTTGACAGTATAACAGTTCTATAATGAGTGGAACATTCTGAGATCAAAAGTTAAGAAAAGGAAGAAGGCATGCTATGTGCGATTGCAATAGAATAAAAAAACTAGCATACTGCATTTCTCTCTCTCTCTCTCTCTCTCTCTCTCTCTCTCTCTCACACACACACACACACACACACACACACACACACACACAGATTGCATCCTACATGTTTGAAGGTAACGTATATCTTACCAGTTTTTCACTGTATGCATCCTCTGTGCTGACCTGATTATGGCAGCCATAATGATATGATAGTTTTGTGCTCTCACTTGCCTCAATATGGTATTGTTTACTAACATCATCACGCCGAGTGCAGGGGTCATTGAGACTCATGTACAGGAATAACCAGAGTGCTTCAGAAAGTCAATATGACTGATTCACCTTTTATTTCCAAGAGCTATCACTGTGGTTCATGTTTATTTAATGTACCTGGCAAGTGAATGGGTCCCCTCAATTAATGTATTAAGAAAAAATTTAAAATATGTATTATATGAGGGTCACTTTTTGATGTAGACTTTTAAATTACAGTATCTCACAATGAACTTTCCGTACACTGGACTCTTTTTGTGGTGACCCCACCCCGTGCATATTGAGAGTGTATGAGCATTTGAACTGTTTTGCATTCATTCCAAGAGCATCACTTTAGTTTGTTCAAATTCATACAAATTTCCCATGAGACCAGGCTTTGCTCCTTGCATTGCTCATAAATATGTCACATAAATTTTAGCAAATGGAGTAGAAAGGTCTACATTCCACCCAGCCCCACACACCTAGAAACGCCAGGTGCAGCAATAGAAACCGCTGAAATGATTCAGAACTGAAGCCCTACATGACTGAAATGAGAATTCATTATGCAATTCTAATGAATGCTTGGAAATCTCCTTCCACCATTTTATATCCAGATGAACTCCAGAACAAAACAGCATAACAGACTTTAATGGAAAGTAATTTAAGATCTGGCGCTCGTCCTCACCTCATCGGCCAGCTGGTCGGCACGCTGCTGCATGTCCGAGAGCTCATTACGCATATCTGCGTCATCTGCCATGGCTGCTGGGGTGGAATTGGTGGAGCTGACCTCCAACAGGGAAGTGTGGGTCCTACAGGGAGTATGAGAAGAGCTGAAAGAACATGAGACAGAGAATAAGGAGAAAGATATCAGTCCACATAAATCTCATTGTATTGCCCTTAAGTCAACACTTAAAATAGAGGCTTCGACATAACACGACATCAGTTAAACACGCAAGAACAGCCATGATTTGTGTCAGTCTGGGTCAGATTTAAAGGGTTCTTCAGATCCAATCCCGCTGAAGATTTATCGTCACAGCATTCACAGTCGGAGAGGTCGGCTGGATTTATAGAGGCAGTAAAGTCATTTCATTCACCCTGGCTATTTTAAATGGCATCAATAAACACCTCAGGAATAGAATCCTGGTTCATTTTACAATTACTTTACCAGTTTCATAACCTAGTGGCTTTGTATTGAATAAGGTGTTTTTTTTTGGATTTTTTTAGGATATTGTTGTAGCAGCAGGAAATTGCATAACGTTGACGGCAGAGCAACCTTTCTGAGTCAGCTTCATGGCTGTTAAACTCACTCACTCACTTATTTGCTGAACCACTTAATCCTACTAGGTTCTAAGGGAAGCTGGAGCCTATTTTAGCCAACACCAGATGAAGATACACCCTGAACAGCTTGCCAGACCATCACAGGGCCAACCAACACAAAAATAACCCCCACAGAAACACCAGGACTAAAACCCAGGACCTTCTTGCTGTGAAGGCGACATGCTAACAATTATGCCACTGGGTGCTGAAATCAGACTATAAAAATTCAATCCCATGGAATTTGGTGTGCCATTCATTTCTCCTGTATATGATAAGATAGGAATGTAAAGTACTTTCTCCGGATCTCCAGGCTGCTGGAAAAACATCTGAAACTCTTTTCTGCACCCACAGAAACCTCTCACTCAATAAAAAGATTTAGGCAGCGCCTAAAAGTGAAGCTCCCAAAAGACGTCTCTTAATAGGTGTCTGAGCCTGGGTTTGCTTTTTACCCACTTCCTGATTTCTGCTGTCATTTGTATCACCTGTCTTGTCAGCTTTATGTTCTGCCAAGTTTCTGATTTTGACATTTGCTCCATGAACATTTATTCATCTACAAGTCCACCTGAGTTAGATTGTGTGTTTTTTATTCTGTGTGATTGTCAGTGATTGTGTATGAGCCTCTATTTTTTTTGGGTTTCCGTTTCTTCATAAATATTTAATCTGTTTTTTGTTGCTGGCCATCACCATGCAAATCAGTGAAATATAACAGCTTCAATGCAGGAATGTGGCACTGCATTATCATGTGATGGACATGCACAGATACAAGGTCCAACCGTTTAAGCTATGTTCCATGACTATGGTGCTCCGCTCAGGAGTGCCACTGAAACCTTTATAATTATACAATCACTAGTACAGGAAGAAACGTATGATACGCTATGTTTAGCAGTCAGATGAGTCGTGATGAGAGTTCACACCTATTCTTCTTTCAGATATCGCAGTTCCAATTAAAATTCTACTGGGATGGAGTAGATGTTAAATTTGTTATAAAATAAACATAAACATGGGCTCCATTCATTACATGAAGCAAAATCAAGCATTTGGATTAAATGGTGTAGCCTGACTGTAAACTGCAGTGGAATATAGAGGAGAGAATCTCAGAGAAATTGAAAACTTCATCATTAAATTCACCTTTAGTGAATGACCAAAGGAGCAGCACGGTAACATGATGGCTAGCACATACGCCTCACAGCGAAAAGGTCCTGGGTCCTGGGCTTGTGTCTGTGTGGAGTGTGCATGTTCTCCCCATGCATGTGTAGGTTCCCTATGAGTACTATGGTTTCCTCCCCCAGTCTAAAGACAACATTTGGCTAATTGGTTGTTTCAAATCGCCCCTAGGTGTGAGTTTTATGTGTGAATGTTTGTGTGTGTGTTGACCGTATTATGGACTGGTGAGCTATTCTGGTTGTACCCTGCCTTCGACCAGAGTCAGCTGAGATAGGTTTCAGCCTCCCTGCAACCCTGGTTGGATTAAGTGCTTCAGGAAATGAATGAAAGACTGAATGATCAAGTCACCAGGTCAGTATATATACAATCTTTATCCATGACAGGGCATTCTAATTGACTTTTCCTTTTTATTATTTTATTGAACTCACTCAAGTGACGATGGTTTATTCATTCATTCATTCACATTTTTGCCAAACCCCTTAACCATACTAGGGTCACGGGGGGCTGGAGCCTATCCGAGCTGACCCTGCATGAAGGTAGGGTACACCCTGAACAGCTTGCCAGTCCATCGCAAGCCAACACACAAACCATAATTTGGAACATTTGGTATATTGCATGACTAACACACATACAACCATTTACACACACCCTCACACCAAGGGGTAATTTGGAACAGCCAATTAGCCTAATGTGCATGTCTTTGGTCTGCGGGAGAAAACTGGAGTTCCTAGAGGTGGATGTGTATACCACTACGTCACCATGCCACCCATTGGTTAACATCTTAATCAATCCCCTACAAAATGCTAATGAAAGAGCCGTATTCACCATTTATTTTTCTGAAATAAAACGAAAATGCAGTGCCATGGTGCTTCACAGCTGGTAAAGAAAATCGATATCAAGTCTGAAACCAGAACTATTACACAAAAACCCTGTCTTGGGTGATCAGGTCACAAGTGGACAGTGTTTGAAACCACTGTTCAGGCGCTCTGGGATGCACTGGACCTCATATTTCTTGGAGTGTAAATACTAATGTCCTGGTGTTTCGTCACAAAAGATGTAACAGGAAAAGTGATGTAAGCGTGAATGAGATCTGAACACAAGTCAACAGCTAGACAACCCAGTGACGCCAGCATGTCTCTGCGTTCCACCTGCGATCCAATCAACCAAGACGAATTTTAAAACCAAATGTAAACAAGATCTTAGTGTATTAGAACGGGGTTTAGACAGCTTTTAGGTGCCTAAGTTAACAGGGTACAGGAACCAGTAACAAGTTAACAGGACCTAAGTGACTTTACGATCTGTCCCATCACCCAACCTTTCTTTCCTCACTTTCCACATGCTCTGCAAGAAGATACAGAACAGAATAAAAACAAACACACTACTGAGGCAATCTGGAGGCTCAGCATTGCTATAAAAGTCCAGTCGTCAACATTTATAATAAATCATAGCAGTGGTATGGTATGGATGTCTGATACACATTTTTAGGAGTACACCCTTGCTATGAAAATAATAAAGACCCTGAGAGATTGAACAAACAAACACAAAGTCTTAATTAAAGTTCTGCAATGTAATGCTTCTCCAAAACTGAATGTTTTATTAGCTAGTGTCATCCTGTCATCCGAGCATCATTCTCTATCTTTCTGTTCCTTTCTTCTCCATTTCATCTGCTCAGTTCTCCCTTAATCCTCCTGCTCCAATCCAATCCTCCTGCTTTAATCCGCCATTTACTCCTATCACTCCTATCATATTACATTTATTACATTTACAGCATTTGGCAGACACCTTTATCCAGAGTGACTTACATTTATATGTCATTCATACAACTGTGCAATTGAGGGTGAAGGGCCTTGCTCAAGGACCCAACAGTGGCAACAATCATCATTTCTTTTTACCTGCTTTTTGCTTCATCATGTAAATAATTATTTCCTCCAACTGAACCGAGTAGGGTGACCTACTGATTTAGGTAAGGTGCTTATCTTATACGAGTAGGGATGCCCATGTCCAATGGGCTGTTGGAACATAGAGCCATCCCCACAAGAAAAGCACAATTAAAGGATACACAGTGACTGCTGCAAAAATAGTAAACAATATCAACAGTCGGTGTAGATCATTGCAATACTGCACAGCAAAAAAAAAAAAAAAAAGCTTTTGCTAAGCTGTTTTGCATTACTGTACAAAATAATCAACAATTATTAGAGGTGGAATCCCACACTGGCTGTTATATACATTCATTCATTCATTCATTCATTCATTCATTTACTGAAGTGTTTAATCCTGTTAGGGTCTCCGGGAGGCTGGAGCCTTTCTAAGCCGTTTCTATGCAAATTTGGGGAACACCGTGAACAGCTTGCCAGCCTACTGCAGGACCAACACACACAACCATACATACACTCTCACACCAATGGGCAATTTGGAACAGCCAGTCAGCCTGATGTGCATATCTTTGGACTGTAGGAGGAAACCAGAGTACCCGGAGAAAACCCATACAACCTCAAGAAGAATGTGCAAACTCCACAGTGAAAAGTGTTCACCAAGCTGGGACTCGAACCGACATCCCGGTGCCGCTCTGGCAGTTGGTGGGAGGGGAGGGTTAATAATGTGACCTCATATTCCGAATCCTGACTCAAAAAGACCCAGAACTCATTGCCTATTCTCTCTGGAGGACCTTAGAGGGCCAAAACTAAGGTTAAAAAAAAGCATAAAAGGACAGAGTACAGTGTTTAGTGTGGCGGTGAGTATAGTTACAGTTTCTTTAGGAATTGCAGGGATTTTTCCACCATGTTTATTAATCCTACTGTCACTTTGCAGATCACATGTAACACATTTATAGTCGATCAGCATCATTTCTTGGCTTTATCAGACATGCATTATTTACATCTTGTTGTCAACGATCTTTCATTACACTGCAAAGGCTTTGGTTTGTGAAATGTCTTCAGCAACATAATCGACTACTGTACTGTTATGAAAGAGATTTTTTTTAAAATGGAGTGGCTCATTTCCATCCCCTGACAGCTGTCATTATTTCTACTTTCTCTAGTGAAAGCAGCTCAGCTCTAACACACCCTTCCACATTTCGCACTCCCAGACAGAAATAAATGCCATTTTTACAGCTCTAGTGATGCAGGCCTAGTATTAACCCCAACGCATGGATTAATTAAATCGTCTAGTATCGGCACTAAAACCTTGAGGACCATTTATTCATTTGCCAAACCGTTTCATCCTAGTAGGGTTTGGGCTGAAGTCTAATTCAGCTGACAGTGGGAGAAGGTGGGGTACACCATGGACGGCTCGCAACTCTATTGCAGGGCCAAGAATACAACAATTCACACTTATACCTAGGGGGAATTTGAAACAGCCAAAGAGTGAAATTCACGCAAGCACAGGGAGAACATGAAAACTCCACCCAGAACACCCTCGCCAAGCCTGGGACTCAAACCCAGGACCTTCTTGCTATGAGACGGACGTGTTGACAACTCCACTGCCATGCCACCCCACCTTGGGTTTTGAAACCTAAATCTCTTTCTTTGATAAAAAGTTAGATTTTAGATTCCAAAAATGTGAGGCATTAAAGGCAGTCGTTCATCTCTCTCCCTGTTTATCAAGTCCCTTCGGTTTTATATACTCCAATATAAAGCCAGCCGGATTCTTCACTGGATGAAACCGCTGTGTGTAAGAGGAACTGCACAGCTATTGACAAAATGTTACCACTGCACTGTGATGAAACACGTCAATGCTGACTCACTGAGGAAATCCTGTTTCCCACTCATTCATGATCCCCTGCACCCACCTCGTCCCCACCTCGTCCCCACCTCATCCCCTCCTCGTCCCCCTGCTCAGCCCTTTTCCTTCTTTATAGAGGCCTTTTAATTTTTTAAATTTTTATGCTGTGGGTGGAGTTCAGTAGGTAAAGCCAAGGTTTTGTAATCTGACACCCCCGACCCCCCCATTTCAGGAAAGTGTGTAATTTTGGAATCCCTTGACACACACCCTCCTCAGAACAGCTCGTCGTTGTGCTAGTCTGGGTGCCATTTTGTCTTTGCAGCCTGCGTCTCTCCTGTAGCCACTCTAATAGCATTTATTTTCCTGAGTGAGGAACGAGTGCTATGTTTGACCTTGAATTTTATAGTTAAGGAAAAATACTTGCTCTGTGACATTGTCTCTGAAATCTGGTCATAGACTCAGAGTTGTGGAAATGCTGGGCGTTTCTCATTCATTGCTCATTATGCTCTCAGTTATGCATTCACACTCTTGAATTTATCTCAAATTTTATTTATATACTGTTTAATACTGTAGACTGTTCAATAAGCACCTACAACAGTCAGCACATCCCACACATTTTCTTTAGATCAAAAATGTGCAGGGTTACTCATCAGAAGGTCGAGGGTTATAAACCCACTTTACTCCAGGGGGATGTATCCCAGCTGACCCTGTGCTCAACCCAACTTCCTAGCAAGCAAAAAATAGACTTAATCTGTGCTGTAATGTAAATGTGGGTGGTATGGTGGTAGTATACTGATCAGCATGTCTTCTTAACAGAAAAAAGGTCTTGGGTTCGAGTCCCAGACCTGGCGAGGACATTTTCTTCTTGAGTTTGCATGTTCTCCCCATGCTTGCGTGGGTTACCTCTGGGTACTCTGGTTTCCTCCCACATTCCAAAGACCTGCACATTAGGTTAACTGGCTGTTCCAAATTGCCCCTCGGTGTGAGTCTAAGTGTGAGTGATTGTGTGTGTGGCCCTGTGGTGGTCTGGTGAGTTGTTCAAGAAGAACCCTGCCTTCACCCAGAGTCAGATGAGATAGACTCCAGCCTCCCCATGACCCTAGTAGGTTTGAGCAGTTTGATGAATGTATACGTAATGTAATGTATACGTAACAAATAGTTTTCTTCAGAAGTTATTTATCATAAATATGTCATTTACAACTTCAACACAACACATGTGAAATGTTCTGTACATGAAACAGAAGTAATGTGATTTAGCCTTTTAAGCTCCTGCATCATCAAAGCCCAGAGCACCAGATAAAAAAACAACAACCTGCAAACATGAAAAAAATCATGCAGCGGTCAGCATTACTGTTTCGTCCCAGTAGTACAATGCTGTGAGATTATACTGCTGACAGCACCATGCAGTATCAGTATAATTAAACTAGCCCACCGTATTTATAATCACCAGGCAACACTGTGTGTTTATTTCTGTGTAGACACGGTGCGATACCTTGGAACGATTAGAGTAAGGTCACAAGGGTATTTCATTTTGGCGGGGTTACATTCTATGAGCCCACTGCTGAAAGCTTTTGATCTGATGAGCAGTTTTAATGCCTTTGAGGTTGATCTAACACAGGTAGGTTTTTCACATGCCCATCTGCGTTCATTCTGCAGTGCTATATTCTACTGCAGCACCGAAACCCCTCCCAATCCCGACAATATAGCTCATTAGCAGAAGGCTGTCTTGGCGAAAAATGTCCAGTTCACGACCCGAGAGATCCAAATTCATTTTTCAGATATTTATTTAGCCTTTAGGAAAAAAGTAGCATACAATCATTTACACAAAAGAAATTGTTCCAAGAAAGGACATTGGACCCCATCTACCATCCTCTAGAGGCTTTCGTTTATCCATTCATTTTATTTTCCAAATTATTCCTATTAGGGTCACGGGCATGCTGGAGTCTATTTGAGTTGGCACGGGGCGACAGTTCGCCAGACCATTGAAGGGCAACACACACACAACCATTCACACCCACACTCACACTCACACCTATGGGCAATTTGGAACTGCCAATAAGCCTAATGTGCATGTCTTTGGACTGTGGAAGGAAACTGGAGTCTTATATTTTTGTATTATATAAAAATATCCAGGAGTGAAAGGGTTAAAAGACATACTGCTACACTGTTTTCACTTGAGGATGCAGTCAGTACCAGAATATTAGCGCACTTCATGAAAATGACCAAAAATCAATGAAGGAAAAGGTAATGATCAATGTTTTAAACTTTATATTTTATATTTAGCCCTGCAATGGCCTGGCAAGTTGTTCAGGGTGTATCCCGCCATTGCCCAGAGTTGACTGGGATGGGCACCAGCCCCCCCGTGACCCTAATCAGGCTTAAGCGGCTTAGAAAATGAATAAATGAATGTTTTATATATAAATGTAAAAGAGTTTGTAAATATATGGGTCACCACAGCTGGATGCTTCTGTCCAGATGGGATCTAGAACCAATCTTCCATGGAGAACATTTCAAGCTCATGCTATTCTTAGACTGCTGTCTGTAATCCACACCCTCACGGTTCAAATAAGGAGTTTGGACCCATTCGGCTGTTGAGAATCATTGATTATGTTGTTGTTGTTCCTGCAGCATACCTGTATTGATTTGCACAATAAACGTGCTGATGACCAAAACTGTTCTATTTTCCTCTGATCACAACACAGGACTTAAATGACGTTTAATTTCTAAGCACACGAGGTGCAAACATTTCCAAAACTCGTTCCTCCAATTATTTGAACCATTTGAACCAGGACTCAAATGTTTTTAATGTACATATTAGATTTTGAAAATGGCACCTTTGGATTACTTTATTCCACAATAAAGTGGCAATAAAAAATAAAAAAAAAAACAACTCCGGAGAGAATTCCTGATCCTGATCCTGATCCTGATCCCAGCTCCTGTACATGCTGCATCCTCAGCATCAATCCGCCTCATCTTCTGTGCTTCACTCTTCCTCCAGCTCACCAGTGATCTCATGTACAATCAATTCATTGTTCAGGTCTTCACAGGTATTATTAGAATGATATTTCATGTGCGAGTATGATGATGAGAATCAGGGCCTGACCATATGCACTGAGATGAAGGGTAGAGCACGGGAGCCTTTAAAGCCGGAAGTAGCAGTAACGGGTATCAGCGACTGTTAAATATTTTAAGAGCAGGAAAAAATAACAACAACCACAAAGACATTAAAAAGCAATTAGAGAAACCATGACGCAGAACGCGTGAACCATACATTCACTTTAGGTCCGCAGAACAATATGATTTGATATAACCTTGCCATATAATATACTTTCATTAAAAATCACTATAAACACCTTTGACTCTTCTGTGGTGAATAATAATCCTCATTCATGGAGATTTATACTGATACATTCCAGTCAATGCATACAACATAAAGAACAAAAACAAAAAAAAAATTAATAAACACTACAGGCTCCAAATTATTGAAAGCTCTGCAATGACCGAGAAAAATCTATCGTTTTTAATTATGTTATCTATAAGGATTTGCTGAGGGGGTACAAGTGAAATATGAAGAGGATAACAGAGTATAAACAGGTAAATAGTAAGACTGATCGTTTGTAGATAATGAACACCACTGTGAAGGTATTCATGTGTGACACCATAAACATTGCCCCTGCAAACAAACACAAAGTTATAAATCCTTCATTCTTCCTTGATTTGCTGAACCTCCTAATCCTGTTAGGGTTGCAGGGAGGCTGAAGCCTATCTCAGCCTACTCTGGGTGAAACCAGGGTACACCCTGAACAACTCACTAGTTTATTGCAAGTCAGACACACATACAACTATTCACACTCTCAACTGAGGCACTCTGGAACAGCCAATTAAGCTAATGTGCATGTTTTTGGAGTGTTGGAGGAAACTGGAGCACCCAAAGGAAACTCATGCAAGCATGGGAAAGACATGCAAACTTATGAAGAAATCACCCTTGTTGAACCGGGAACTTGAACCCAGGACCTTCTTGCTTTGAGGGAAACCACCACCGTGCCATCCACATAAATGACTGATATCTTTTAAAATATTCTTTTATTCTTTATGACAAAGTTAGAATACAATCGGATGACCCACTCATCCCAGTCCCACCCCAATCCTCTACATCTTCTACATCCATTATTTATCCAAAGGACTAATTATGCTGTGCATCTTGTGTTTTTGTGCAGGATGCCTTCCATCCTTTTGTCCTCTCTATTCTGTCTGTTCTCAGGAGCCTGTGCTTCAGACATCTGTCAAAGTGCTATAGAGAAGCTATTTATTTTAGAAGTTGTTTTTTTTAATGCTTTCATCAAGCATCAGATCACAACTATGACATCGCATACTGCAGTCCTTATAAACAGCAATAAGAACAGCTCATTTCATCACTTTCCATTCCTATGGCTTTCTCGTTTCATGTTTAATTAGTCAGAGTCTTAAATTGAATTCATCCATGATATACAAAAAATCTTAAATTATATTCATCCATGACATTCACAAAACATCATATTACATTCATTGACATTTGGGTGTTTTCACGTTCAGCTTTCCATAGTATAACCAACCATCTCAAATGAGGAGATGTTTATACAAACCCCCTTGACTACTGAAAGTGCTGTCAAGGGATTCTGCAGCAGGAGAAAGGCATCCCTAATAAATAAGAGGACAGTGGAAGAGATATACAGCATCAGCATCCAGCACACTGCAGCTGTTATAGCATGATAAATACAGCCGCTGAGAGTTAACATTTACAAGATGGAATAAAGCCTCAACAAACAGGTCTAAATACCCACTTGCACTTCAAAGCACTTACCCCTTTCAAAAAAATCATAACACAGGCACAGTGTGGACACTTATAGACAGTTGCTTTCAGACTGCTTATAGGAAGAGACCATAACTGTATTTAATCTAAATCATAAGCTTGCTTTCAGTGGTGTTCTGCACTGGTATAACACTGTTTTCCCAATAAATTCAAAATGAATCAAACCAAACTTTCATCCTGGCAAGAATTAATGCCTCATCTTTCTTTTTTCCCCACCTTTTTAAAATAGAATTTTAAACACTATTTTTTAAGATTGACCTTATTCATTTTTAGAATGCTTCTATATTTTGTTAAGTATCTGCCCATCTCTCTCTCTCTCTCTCTCTCTCTCTAGCTATATATAGAGAAAGTCTATATATAACTTTGCGAATAAAAATGTATGACAGATGGAAGAAAAAGAAAAAAATATCTGCTGCAGAATATTTGGAGAATATTTTTTTTCTCCTGCATCCTGACATAATAATTGGATAAGGGTTACAGCTGTTAGGATGATGCAGTGTACCATGTACACATTTCCAAGGGAATCTGACAGTCATAGATAATTAAAAAAAAACCCTCAAGACATAAACATGATATATTATTTTTATTTATTTGTTTGTTTGTTTGTTTGTTTGTTTGTTTGTTTGTTTGTTTATTTATCTATCTATCTATCTATCTATCTATCTATCTATCTATTTATTTATTTATTTATTTATTTTAACCCCAAATGATCCCAATCCCTGTATTCGTTAAAGTTTAATATCGTTAAACTCTGACTCATCGCCATGATATGCAAACTTAAAAACTTACCCCCAAAACCAATATATTGACCAAGTCAAATATTCTCTCTTATCCCTTCTTACCTCATCTGAACAAACTACAGGAATTCACTCCTTCCACATAATGTGTTAATTACATGCTACACACTACAGAATATGACTACTGGAATTGATCTCGGCTCTCACTTTAGGCTAAAAAATGCAATTTTAGCTTTTGGATGTGTTTTTGTCTTTAAATATGCTCACATTCTGCATACTAATCCTGAGATAGGTGGCTGTGTAGCATATTAACCCTTTCATACAACATCCAATAGTTATGGAGAGTCACCTGGAAACCACTGGAGATTATTACTGCAGTTAAATTATGTCGAATGTTAAGCTTTAGACTGTCAGGTATACTCTGATAAATATTTGCATTTTTCATACAAAATCCTACATAAAAAATAATAACAATTAAGTATAGTCCAATTAATAAATTAAGCCCTACCCCATTTTCTTTTAATGAATACAATATTCTACCAGTATAGACTAACCTTTAATTAATTTATTAGTTAATGATCTATCAGGAAATGTATTTATATTTTCAATCATTTTGGTGATGAACATCATGGTATACACACGTGAGCAAGCCTTGTGCTTTAAAATATAAAAAATCTGTATTTTGGAAAGCATGAAAGGGTTAAAAGGGCATAAAACGCAGTCAGTTCATCAGCACTCGTCTCTGTCTATCAACAAATGGTTACATCTTGACAGCATCGCATTACTTATGGCAACAGTGATCGAGATGACATGGATATTGGTGCAGATTGTTGAACGTGGTCGACTCCGTGAGTCACCATTTCAGGGAGAGAAGCACAAGCAGAAAGCGCTGCAGTCCAAAAGCCGCATTAACCAGTCATGCCCTGATGAAGCCCACCTGCCTCTCACACAAGCACAAACACAGCCACACAATGTAGGCCTAGAACAATGGATGCCTCTTTACAACAGGGTCTGGTGTTTTTATTTTTTAAAGGCTTTTATCAATGTTTGAGGTAATTGGGGAGAGCTCTCGGGATTTTCCACCCTCTCTCCCAGAAAGCACGACATGAAGATCTCTCCCTCCCTCCCTCCCTCTCTCTCTCTCTCTCTCTCTCTCTCTCTCTCTCCCTCCCTCTCTTTCTCTTTCTCTCTCTCTTTCTCTCTCTCTTTTTCTCTCTCCCTTCCTCTCTTTCTCTCTCTCTCTTTCTCTCTCTCTCTCTCTCCCTCCCTCTCTTTCTCTCTCTCCCTCCCTCTCTTTCTCTCTCTCTCTTTCTCTCCTGCGTCACAAGTGTGCAGTGACTAATCAGTGATAGGACGATGGCGTAAATATGAATTGGCCAAAACATCAACACGAAAAAAAACCCCCATCCTCTAACAATAAAGACAGAGTTACATATAAAACAACTATGTGAATTGATACAAACTAATAAAACATCTGGAAGTGACACACGGATCCGCACGACCAGCCCCAGGTCCCTGCTCGGTTTAATGACCAGCGAGCATTCTGTGGATAATGACTGCGTTACCAGGAGAAAAGGGGAAAATACTGCGTTAGAACGTGAACACCAGCGATCCCGCAGATGCGCCGTCAGTGCGGGTCTCTCCCCTCTCCGCCCCCTCACACCAGGCCCCGCCCACCACCCCCCGACCATCACTGACAAGACACCGGCGGTAATTACTGCCCCTGTCACGTAAATACACACAGGATGTGGTCCTTGTTTCTTTCCTCCATTCTTTGAGGAAATAACAGCCAAAGACAACAATCGTGTCTATCAATCGCTCCAGTAATGTTTAATGCGTAATCATGTCGTTACTTCTTGTCCACAACACCCCGTGTCTCTCTCTCTCTCTCTCTCTCTCACCCCGTCTCTCTCTCTCTCTCTCTCTCTCACCCCGTGTGTCTCTCTCTCTCTCTCATTCTCTCTCTCTGTCTCTCTCTCTCTCCCCGTCTCTCTCTCACACATTCTCTCTCTCTCTTTCTCTCTCTCTCTCTCTCTCCGTCTCTCTCTCTCTCTCTCTCTCTCTCTCTCTCTCTCTCTCTCTCTTCCCGTCTCTCTCTCTCTCTCTCTCTCTCTC
>JAOUQZ010000033.1:7280107-7291731 GCA_028564935.1 Neosilurus hyrtlii | reverse complement strand
CACACACACACACACACACACACACACACACACACACACACACACACACACACACACACACACACACACAGCTCTATCTCCCCATCTCTTTCTCCACTTACACTGTGTGTACTTCAGGAGGAAAAAGCACAGATTATTCATGCATTATTCATTACTGTTTACTTGTAAAGGATGCAGTGTTCAGCCATTATTCATATAGAGGAGTACTACACAGTCTTATGTTTCACAAGTTATCTAATAATAATATTAATAATAATAATAATAAAAATAATAATAATTAATAAATGAATGAATGAATGAATTAAAAAACACAGAGGAACATGAGATTTACTTGTTACGGCCAGTTTTGGTAGTTTTTAAAGTAAATTCAATGTGGTAATTTTTTAGCATAGGGTCTGACCTACCCAAAATCATGATTATTTTTTAGCACAAGCCTTGTTATAAGAAGAAAGAAAGTAGGTCAAGGTCATTTACCCATCGTAAAATAAAATTTCAAACTAGTTTTGATTGAGATGACACACAATAAATAATAAAATACAAGGAATACATTTCCAAAAATAACCTGATTTATTCACAAGGGGATGATCCAAAAAAAGTTACACTTAAAAACATTATGTAAAATAAATATATAATTATAACTATATATTAATAATAATAATAATAATAATAATAATAATAATAATAATAATAATGGTGATGATGATGATATTAATTATTCTTATTATTATAATTTAATAATAAATAATCATATATATATATATATATATATATATATATAATAAATACAGGGCTTTTTATTTGTGTGTTCATTCCATGTCAGATTGGAGCATAATTATCTGGAAGAGGTTTATAATAATTAAACTTTGGGATTTATGCAAAATTTTGGACATGTGTAAAAGATTAAATCAGTTTCACGACTCGCTTTGATAAGAGAAAATCCCATATTTTATCAGCGGAGAGAATATGTGGGAAATTCGAGTTTTACTAGTGATTCCAAAAAAAGTAAATAACTCACAGTTCATAGCTTAAATAAAAGCTCCTCGGCAGGAGATGGTGGGAGGCACTTTAAGTGTAGAAAAAAGTTGTGTAAAAAGTTTTTTTTTATTTTGCAAACGAAAGTGAGATGGAAATCCACTGGCTTAATGTGAAAGCGCTGTATTTAATATATATGTCAAATAAATAAAATAAATAATAGGAATGTAGAAAAGAATGAGTATGTAGATCTAGAAAATAATAATAGATCTTAGTACAACAATTAAACAGTGAAAGTAAAGGGCAGGAAATTGGGAAACCCACCTCCTAATCATGACACTAATCCTAATGCACCATAAATTACGCAGGATGGTAATCTAGATCTAATCTAGCCTCTAGATCAAGGTAACTTCTAGTATTTAGGCTTAACTGGTTAAGTGAAAACAGCTGAGATTAAATGCTAAGCATAAAACACCACTTGACTTGATTATGCTGTGGAAAACAGTGCTGAAGTTCTGACGTGGAACAACCATGTTTTTGGACTTTTGGACTCTGGACTGTGGAAGGAAACCGGAGTACCCAGAGAAAATCAACACAAGCATGGGGAGAACATGCAAATTCCACACAGAAACGCCCGAGCCCAGGAATCAAACCCAGAACCTTCTTGCTGTGAGGCAAACATGCTAATTACTACTACAAAATGCCACCCTATCACATTTACAGACAAATAAACAAAACAGAAAACATAATACACATCGTTACATACAGTATAATAGGCTCAGTCCTGGCCACACACACACACACACACACACACACACACACACACACACACACACACACACACACACACACACACACATACAGTAGTTTCCTCTACTTTACAAAATGCAGGTCGGTCTCAAGGTCACCACTTCATCCTTTGTCTCTTCTGCTCAGACACCAGTGATCACTCCAACACTTTTCCCTTCACAGTATTTTTAAAAGTCATCAGAATCCACTTCATCAGTAAAACTTTGCCTGGTTTTCTCCTTCTCTATCTTCTGGATAGTACTGAATTGTTTCCTCCACACCTTAAACAAAGAACATTATTATTATTATTATTATTATTATTATTATTATTATACATCAGAAATGTGTTGAGGGGTGGCACAGTGGTGCAGTGGCTAGCAGGTCCACCTCACAGCAAGAAGGTCCTGGGTTCAATAACCGATCCCGACCTAAGGCCAACTGTCTGTTCCAAATCTCTCCTTGGTGTGAGTGTATGAATGGCTGTGTGTGTTGCCCTGGGATGGATCAGTGAGCTATTCAGGGTTGTATCCTGCCTTCTCTGAGAGTCGACTGAGTCCCTGCAGCCCCAATAGTAGGATTAAGCTGTTCAGCAAATGAGTGGAGGTGTGCTGTGTTGTTTTGCACACATTAATCCATTCATTCGTTTTCTGAACCACTTAATCCTAATTAGGGTCACGGGGAAGCTGGCACCCGTCTCAGCCGACTCTGGGCCAGGGCAGAGTACACCGTGGACAGCTTGCCAGGCCATCGCAGGCAATTTTATTTCTGTAGTGATTTGTGTAAGGTCAGTTGTCACAAAGCACTTTTAAAGGATAAGATTGGTTTTAAATTTAAGCGTATTCATTCATTGAGTTATCTAGATGTATATGGGGTTAGTGGTGTAGTGGTTAGGGTGCTGGGCTCATGATCAAGAATACGTGAGTTGAAATCCCCCTTAGACCCCCTGGGCAAGGTCTTAACCATGAGTGAGTCTCTATCCACCCAGCAGTATAAATGGGTACCAGAAAAAAAATTACTGGGAAGGTAGCTTTCCATTCAGTTGAACTCTTCATCGCCTCATGCTACAGTATCATAAGCTTCAGCCTGATTATCTAGTAGCCTCGGGTGTAAAAAGCCCAACAGATTTAACCCACCTATATGTACCGGTATTAGACCTTATGAACTTTCCCTAGGTATTCTTTACATTTGAGACAAATATCCCAGGTATTCCGTAAAATGATTAGGGTTAGGGTTCAGGTTCACCGTTAGGATTTATTTTGGGCTCGGATTCAGGTGAGAGTAGAGGGATGCCCAGGTACAAAGGCACCTTGTTTGCTGAAATGTGGTTGATTCACGTGTTGCATATAGGATGAACATGGCAGCATACACAATCCTAGGCAATGTGTAGAAAGCATTTTATTTTAAACTTTTAGTATCAAAAGCATAATCGAGGGGTAAAAAACTCAAAATGTGTAAAATCACATCACATTCTTCTGCATCATAATGATATTTTATACACATTCAACACCGCATAGCTATAAACATTTGTCAGTTGTGTGCTTTCTTGATTTATAATTACCCATAATGCACTGTGGGTGAGGAGATATTTAGAGTATCTATATTAAGAGAGTAGTGACATGTGCACAGGCCGTTTATAAGGTAGACCATGCAACAAGTGAATTTTGGCAAAGCTCTGCAGGCGCCATCTTCAATTCAATTCAAGTCAGTTTCATTTGTATAGAGTTTTTTACAATTAAAATTGTCACAAAGCAGCTTTACATAGTAAAATTAAATTAGTGCGGAATCTAAAAATTTTTCTACAACCCCTACACATCCCTAATGATCAAGCCCGCGGCGACAGTGGCAAGGAAAAACTCCCTCATCTTGGACCTTACTTGTGTCAACCTGCGCTTGTTTTTTTTTACAAAATTTTCACCCTTTCAAAGAAAATATTTGACCCATTTCTTGCACGATGGTAGGTCTAAGCAACTTAAGAATCACAAAAACCTATAGGAATACATGTTTTTTGTTTTTATTTATCAGAAAGGCAAAAAAGAGACCAAAGGTAACCCTGAAGTAGCTGAAAGGCTCGACAGTGGATACTGGTGTATCTGTCCATAGGACCACTCTAAACCAGATACTCCACAGAGCTGGGCTTTACAGAAGAGTGGCCAGGGAAAAAAATATAAGAAAGAACTTTTTCTAAATAGCATGCGGTAGATGCTTAAAACATATGGAAGAAGGTCCTCTGTTCTGATGAGACTTTTCAGTGAGGGTGTTGTACATCCTGAACTGCTTGCCAGCCCATTGCAGGGCCAACACACACAACTTTTCACACTCACACCTAAGGGCAATTTGGGATACACAAGTAGTTTAATGTGCAAAACTATGTGCAAGTATTTGGATTGTAGGAGGAAACCAGAGTACCAGGAGGAAACCCACACATGCACGGGAAGAGCATGAAAACTCCACACAGAACCTTCTTTCTGTGAGGTTCCACCACCATGCCGCCTTTAAAAGTTAAAAAAAAGCTTACTATATTATAATAATATAAACATATTTTTATATATTTAAATTAAACTGTGCTTCTGTGGGTTTCTTCTGGGTAAGCCAGTTTCCTCCCACAGTCCAAAGAAATGCACATTAGGATAACTGGGTGTTCCACATTGAACCTAGGTGTGAGTGTGATTACTTGTATGTGAGTGTGGCCCTGCGATGGTATAGTAAGCTGTTCAGGGTGTACTCTGCCTTCACAGTTGGCTGAAATTGGCTCTAGCCTCCCCGCGACCCTAGTAGGAGTTAGCAGGTTGGCAAACGAGTGAATGAATGGATATTTATAATTCAGAATTTGTATATCTACACATTTTGCAGATTTTTGTATTACAAAATCATTTGAAATAATAGAAAAATCTTTCTTTTTTGCAGTGGTGGCCTGGTGGTAGGGTGCTGGATTACTGATCCCAAGGTTGGGGGTTCAAGCCCCACTATCAGCGGGAATGTCACTGTGTTCCCCCAAGTGCAGCTAACTGGGTTATCAAATGCCGGCCGTGTCTCTCACTGTCTGTGGTGAGAGGAATGTAAAAGAACCATTACTGATTTTCGCAAAAAGTAGGCTGCATAGCCGTCAGTGTGTTTCTGCCCTGCGATGGCCTGGCGAGCTGTCCAGGGTGTACTTTGCCCTCACCCAGGGTAGGCTGAGATGGGCACCAGCCTCCCCGTGACCCTAATCAGGATTAGGCAGCCCAGTAAATGAATGAATGACAAAAATCTTTTGACCATATCAAAATTTAGGACTCAGTGAACCTCAGTCATGAACTGATCTAACAAAGAAATTCGTTTCTAACTCTCACGCACTTTTCTGGTATTCACCAATATTTTCTTATCAGATATTTGTTCTTAGTTACAAAGTGATGTTGTGAAACTGCCCCCCCACACACACACACTTTTCCGATCAATAATATGATCATGACACCTCAATTATGTTCACTGGAAAACATTATTAAATAATTGATAATGCGTTTACAGGGCGATCACAGACCAATTTTTTCAAGGGTGGTAAATTGGTATAGCTTATTTATTGTGACTGGGCTGCATCCAGATGTGTCTGGATCCAATATATAGATTTAATACAGCATAAAAAAATACAGCCAGTCGTAAGGTGCCTTACACACCAGAGAGGGTGTGTATAGGCGGGTGCAGTTGCCGGCATCTCATACCTGTGTTTGGCAATATTTTTTTTTCTCTTTGCCTCTGATTTCAGGACAAACTATTTCCTTTATGTCTCCCATATTAATTCTACTGAATATAAAAAAAAAATTTACATCCTATTTTTCCTCCTCTTGAATTCTGGCATTTCCATCTTCATGAGTATTTGTGTGCATATACGCTCCTGTGTACTTTAATGGGGATTTAGGAGGCGTTCACCTATATCAATTAGAGCAACTGGCACACACACACAAAAACAACCATTCTTAGAACACATCCTAAATCCAACCTAGAATTTTCTTACACATACTCCTAAGAGCACATTTACAAAAAGATATTCATGAATGGGGCCAACAATGGGGTAAACTTTACAATTTGTGATTTAATCAAAGATTATATATATATATATATATAACTTTTCCATGAACAGTACAACATGGCATGATAGTAGTAATAGTACAGGGAGTACTTTTTGTTTCCTGTATCATACTATGTTTGTCAGCTGACCAGCTTACTGTTTTTGGCACAAAACTGATGTCCACTTTTTTCAGTGCTCCGCTGGTGATCTGAGTGCTGTGAAGGATCACACTGTTGGACTGTGCTTCTGTTTTCCCTGTCGAGGCTGCAAAGTACTCAGTGGCTTGCGGTGTGGGAACAGCACCCTGCTAGAGAGATGCAGAATAAAAATGGCATCAGGCCACAAATCAAAACGCAAGGCCAAAACCAATGCTGCTGGATTAGATTTTCAAGTCTCACTGTGTGGCACTGGTCTGGTTATGGGCTGCATGTATATAAAAGTGGTTGTCTCAGGGAAAGGATGGTGTGTGTGTGTGTGTGTGTGTGTGTGTGTCTTCAGCAGCCAGCAGATGCTAAACATAGCAGACATAATATATAATACTAGAAATGAGACTAGAATCTGTTTATTCCTTCATTTTCCGAACCCCGATTATTTCTACTAGGTTTGTGGGAAGGCTGGATCCAATCCCAGCCGTCTCAGGACGAGGATGGTGTTCATCTTGAACAACTCGGTTGTCCATTGGAGAGTCAACACACAACCATTCATATTCACACTCACACCTAGGGGCAATTTCAAACAGTTTACGTATTAATCAGCCTAAAGAACATGTCTTTGGACTGTGGGAGGAAAGTGGTAGAAACGCATGTAGGCACAGGGAGAGCATGCAAACTCCACACATAAACATGCTAATGGCTATTCAACCATGCCACCAGCATTAATTAGGTACTAACTGGTATTCAACTTCTGCTCAAATTGACACCATTTGGAATAAGCATGGTAATATTTGTCTTTATTCACAGCCGCCAAAAAATATAACACTTCAATATATTGTTGGATGACTTTATCTTTCATTACAGTGTGCAATCACCATGGCACTGCTTCAACCAACTTAAGCAAGATCACACCATTTATTTCCATCCAGTGTCGGGTTCATTTCTCACCGACGTCTTGAACTGATGAGGAAAAAACTGAACCACTCCATAAAATCTTCTCCAGCACATCCCGAAACCTTTCAATAGGGTTAAGGTCAGGACTCTGGGGTGCCGATACATATGTGAAAATGATTCCTCGTGCTCCCTGAACCACCCTGAACAATTTTATATCCGTGCCATCAGTGAAGAAAGAGTCCACTGATGTGAAAACCTGCTCATTCAGTACATTCAGATCATCAGCTGACTTCATTTTATTGCGACATTAATGTTGCTGAGCCTCGACCCGACCAACTGGAGCAACAACGTCATGTAGAAATATTAGAGTGTACACCTTTTTTTTTTTTGTATTTAATTAATGTATGTATGTATGGGCCAGACAGTTTATATGGTAAGTGTTTAACATCTAAAAGTATTGGAGCACCATTTAAGATCATATAAGGTGGAAACCCCAAAACAAAACACAAGAGAAAAGTCTCTGAGCCTTTAACTCATAAAAACAGGTAAAACCTAGCAGTTTGTTACCAGGTTTGTTCTATTTTACAGAATCCTGTACACCTTGCGTGGTACAGTTGCAAAACAATTCACTATTCTCTCTCATAGCACAGTAGTGTAGTAGTTAGCATGTCTGCCTCACAGCAAGAAGGTCTGGGTACTCCGGATTCCTCCACAGTCCAAAGATATGCACATTAGGCTAATTGGCTGTTGCAAATTGCTCCTGGTGTGCGTTGGCCCTGCAATAGTCCTGTGAGCTGTTTAGGGTGTACCTAGCCTTCACCCACAGCTGGCTAAAATGGGCTTTAGCCTCACCGTGACTCTAGCAGGGTTAAGCAGTTTGGAAAATGACAAAGTGCTTTTTGTAAGTTGTAGCTGTGTCACACTAATAGGTGACAGTGTAATCATCTGTACTTTTTTATAGATGCACTTTATAAATGAAAATAAATAAGTAACACGCATTGTGCGTATGCTAAAGTACTTACCATGATGTTAATTACAATAGTACCTGACAAACACCACACACAGACATGGTTTTTCTGGCAGCAGTTACAATGCCTGTAGTAATTCGACACATCCACTTTCATTTGCTTACACTTTAGCGGGACCTGCTCCTGTCTTCCTGCTATCAGGTTCAGTGTTTCGGGACAGATCAATTACAGTTTGTGTATTAAATAACTGAGCAGCTTGTTTCCATACATTCTAGATGAATACTGTATTTATAAGGTACTTGGCTCTATACAGAGGGCGGCATGGTGGTGTAATGGTTAACACATCCGCTTCACAGCAAGAAGGTCCTGGGTTTCAGTCCCGCCCTCTGGCGTTTCTGTGAGGAGTTTCCATGTTCCAGGCTTTCCTCACTTCTTATGCAATCCATCATTGGGTCCATCAAATGAAGTCGGTTATGCGCCACAACTATATTAGGCAATAGCTCATCTTTTTCTGGGAATAGTTTTCTTCAGATGCTCATCACTGCTCAGTGTTTAACCACAGGGCTGAGTGTACTTTGTAGAAAATGTTCTTGTTTAGTGAATGTTTTTTCTTCTTGAGGAGAAATAAGTTTTCAAATACCATTAAAAAGAGAGTAAGTTTTGAAAATAAATTCGGGGTGCCACTTTGAGGCAGTGCCTAAATAGTTATATTATAATTAAAGTGGATATGTTGCGTTTTGTTGGTTCAATATAGAATAGGTAATTATAGGCAACCTGATTTGAATTTTTTTATCCTATTATCTTTAAAAAGTTAGTCAATAAAATTGTAAACCGGATGCAGTGGTGTTACTTTAATTTGTCCCTTAATTAAAAGAAGTTAATTTTCTTAAAACAATGAATATACAGCATTTTGTAACCAAACTCTTCATATTTCGGTAGGTGGGTTATTCTCAATCCAGCAGTTTTGCCTAAAACACTAATAACAATCTAACACCTCCTTCTTCGCCAGTACAAGGCAGTCATTTTTCGCTAATGGATGTGGTAGAGGGAGGCTGTGTGACTCCAGACAGTAATTTCAATCTGTTGGTATATCCATGTGTTATGTTGAAATGGAAAATTAATACGGGTAAACGTACCTTCTCCTTAATGGAAGTGCTGATGGCTGGTCTCGGTTTGGCCTGATGGTTGATTGCCTTATTCTTCTTATGATCCTTTGGCATTCGAAGGCTATCAATCTTGGCCTGGATCAGCTCTACAATCCTAAAATCTGCATACGCACAGGCAATATCCAAGCAGGTCTGCTCTGCAATTGAAAGATTGAATGTCCCTGACTCCAGTGTAAATCCAAAGTTAATCACAGTTAATGATTTAATGTACCACAATTCAGAAACTAGGAGTAGCTTCCCTTGCTCTGATGAAGAAGCACTGATCTCACAGCCAAAAAACCTGATAAATGCTTTAATCCTGCAAAGATATTGTTTGTTCTAATTCAATGCTGCATCACTGCAGTAGAGATGGATAAGCGTGACAGTAGGGATAACATAGTGATGGAGTTGTTCATTCATTCATGCATTTTCTGAACTGCTTAATCCTAATTAGGGTCGCGTGGAGGCTGGCGCCCTTCTCAGCCGACTCGGGGCGAGGGCAAAGTACACCCTGGACAGCTCGCCAGGCCATCTCAGGGCAGAAACACGCTGATGGCAATGCAGCTACTCTTGACAAAAGTCAGCAATGGTTCTTTTACATGCCTCTCACCACAGGCAGTAAGAGACATGGCCGGCCTTTGATAACCCAGTTACCTGCACTGGGGTGACAGCGGTGACAACCCATTGATAGTGGGTCCTGAACCACCCACCTTGGGATCAGTAATCCAGCACCCTACCATTGGGCCACCACTGGTGTTGTTTAAAATTATAATGATGGAAACAATATATAAGGAACAGTGCAAAGCAAGCTAGTTAGTAATGAAGGCTGACTCCATACCTGATTTGTTCTCTGCTGTCACTATGGCCCCAGACTTAATAAGGTAGTCTACACAGCATGGCTTGGAACTCTCAATGGCCCTCATTAGGGGTGTGGCTCCACTGACAGTGGGTGTGTTCACTGCTGCCCCTGCCTCCACTAATAGTTTAATGATGTCAAGCCGCCCAGCATGGCAGGCATGATGTAATGGAGTCCAACAGAACTGATCGTGTGCATTCACATCAGCCCTGCACATAGACGTAAATGTATCAGCTGCTATTTTAAAACTATAGTGCACTGTATGTATTATGGGTGCTAAAACTGTACTTTACATTGCATTTATAAAAATTCATAATAAACTCCATTATTTTTTATTATTCCAGTAATTCGGTGTATTAAAATCTGACATTGAACCCATCTGGCGTAACTAGCCATAACTAAACCCAACTTGATGTAAATGGCCATAGTGAAAATCCACCCTGGTGTAAATAGCCATAGTAAAACCCACCCTGGTGTACAAAGCCATACTGAAAACCCACCATGGGGTAAATAGCCATAGTGAAACCCACCCTGGTGTAAAATGCCATAGCAAAACCCACCCTGGGGTAAATAGCTATAGTAAAAACACAAGCTGCCATTAATAGATATAGCATAAACCCACCCTGGCATAAACAGCCATAGTGAAACCCACCCTGGTGTAAAAATTCATACTGAAAACCCACCCTGGGGTAAATAGCCATAGTGAAACCTACCCTGGTGTAAAAAGCCATAGGGAAAACCCATCCTGGTGAAATAGCCAAAGTAAAAACCCAAGCTGACATAAATATCGATAGCAAAAACCCACCCTGGTATAAATAGCCATAGTGAAACCCACCCTGGTGTAAAAAACCACTGTGAAAACCCACCCTGGTGTAAATAGCTATAGTAAAACCCAGCCTGGGGTAAATAGCTATAGTAAAACCCACCCTGGGGTAAAAAGCCACTGTAAAAACCCACCCTGTGGTAAATAGCTATAGTAACAACCCAATCTGGCATAAATAGCCATAGCAAAAATCCACCCTGGCAAAAATAACCATAGCAAAAACCTACTCTGGTGTAAATAACTATAGCGAAAACCCACCCTGGTGTAAATCAGCAAATAGAAACTGCATGGCCATGGTCTGATCATAATTCAAACAGAACACTTTATAAATGTAGCAATGTACTAAAATAATGATCATCACAAATGCAAGAAATATGACTGTAGCTGCCTTTTAGTTTTTAATGCCCCCAGCAAAACTAACATCGCTGCAGAAGAGTGCTTTAAAACTATCCTTACTTTACCTGAGCAGATGAATGGATGGGTGGATGGACGAATCGATATAAAATAATCATAGTGAAAACCCATCCTGGAGCAAATAGCCATAGTGAAACCTACCCTGTTGTGAATAGTCATAGCAAAAACCCACCCTGGTGTAATTAGCCATAGCGAAAACGCATCATGGTGTAAATAGCCATAGCGGAAACCCACTCTGGTGTAAATGGCCATATCGAAAACCCACTGTGGTGTAAAAAAAACCATAGTGAAAACCCACCGTGGTGTGAAGAGCCATAGAAAAAACGCACCACGATGTTAATAGCCATAGCGAAAACCCAATGGCATAAATAGCCATGGCGAAACCTACCCTGGTGTAAACAGTCCTTTCAAAAACCCACCCTGATGTACATAGCCAAAGAAAAAACTACCCTGGTGTAAATAACCATGGCAAAAACCCCGCCCTGTTGTAAGTAGCCATAGCGGAAACCCAACCTGGCGTAAATAGCCATAGCGAAAACCCACCCTGGTGTAAATAGCCATAGCGAAAA
>JAOUQZ010000033.1:7200480-7216138 GCA_028564935.1 Neosilurus hyrtlii | reverse complement strand
TATGTAGTGAAATGCTTAGTACGACTGTCCAAAATGTAAAGAATAAACTATCAAAGTAACAAGAAGAAAAGAACAATTAACTCAAATTTTTGAATGATTCAGGGGTCAGTTAAGGCTTTTAAAGGTCAGATAAATATAAATGCAAAAGGATAGAAATAAGAAAATATATATACAATAAAAAATATACATATGAGATAACATATAGGATACAAAATTTATATATATATAATGCAAATGTACAGGCAATATAATGAAATATAGTTTATTGCAGTGGCGATTTTTGTAGTAAAAGTAAAAAGTCTGTAATGTGTTTGTCTGCAAAAAGTGACAAGTGTCTGTAAAGTCTCGTGACCCTTCTGCTCTGTGAGTCCTGTGGTCTGTCGTGGTGTGCTGATGCTGGCTGGAGTTCTCATCTTGGAAGCCCCTCGTTCCCGCTGATATAAACTCTTTTGCCACAGTTATTTAGGACTTACAGTTGTGGTATAACCAACCGGACTACATGTTGAAATGTAATGAAGTTTCTCCTAAATGGTTTGTATTTTTACTGTTTCACCCAAATGAGGATGGGTTCCTTTTTGAGCATGGTTTCTCTCAAGGTTTCTTCCTCGTATCAACTGACGGAGTTTTTCCTTGCCACTGTCGCCACGGGATTGCTCATCAGGGATGTGAAGGGTGTTGTAGACAAATATTTTAATTCCTTTTCAAAATACTTTTACTATGTAAAGCTGCTTTGCGACAATGTCAATTGTAAAAAGCGTTATACAAATAAAATTGAATTGAATTGAACTATCATGGGATGTCTATGGTTGTGAGTAGTGGTTTCTGCCCTAACTGGAAGTCAGTGCCGATTTGCCATGGCAGAACGGGCCAGTGCATTTGGATGGGCAGTCTAATTTTTTTAGACCCCTCCTTTTGCCGTCAGCTTGTGTATTAAAGTAAAGTTATATCCTGCACATATATTATGAGGCATTTACAGATCAACAGAAAATGAAGTTTGTTGTGCTCACCTGTGTATGTGTTGTGTGAAGCCAGGTCAGTGAAAGTGTTCACCACCACCACCACCACCACACCCTTATTGTACCTTGTTGTAACAAAAAAAAAAAAATACTTAGAATTTTACCAAGAATCACTAAAGAATTTCCAAGAAGGATTAATACATAAATTTTAGGGGCTCCGGTTGTGACCCGATTGTATCCTATTTAAAATTTTTTATAATTCGTTTTTCCAGGCCTGTGCACCTATTGAGCGGACCGTATCGTCAGACTCTCCTTCGTCCTGTGACTGGATTTCAGCTGGACTCCATTTGAGACCTCAGGTATCTGTTCGGTGTATTCTGATGTATGCGTAGATATTGAATGCTTCTTGTTTGAATTATGAATTGCCATTTTAAATGGTTTTAATAGCTGTCATGACTAAACAATGCAACTAACATTCATTTAGCGAATTGCTTAATCCTGTTTGGGTCATGGGGAGGCTGCTGTCTATCCCAGCCAACTCAAGGCCAAGGCGGGGTACAGCCAAAGCAGCTCACCAATCCATCGCAGGGCCAACACACAAACACGCACACCTTAGTGCAATCTGGAACAGCCATTTAGCCTTATGTGGATGTCTTTGGACTGTGGGAGGAAACCAGACTACATGAAGGAAACCCACACAAGCATGGGGAGAACGAGCAAATTCCACACAGAAATGGCCAACTATGCAAAACTAAATTTGCTTCTAGCGACTGGAAATGCCACTGGGGGATCAGCAGCAGCACCGATGTGTGATGCAGTGGAAACATATCGGATGTTCCTCCTCACTTCTGAATTAAAAAAACACTATTTATCTAAAATGATACAATGCAAATACTGACATCAGCACTGAGTATCATACTGACAATGAGCATCATAAAGAGAAGATAATAAAACTTTTAGTAAAATCTTAAATAATTAAAGTGGCAGTGAGTGCAGCTGTTCGTTGTCTTTCTGGTAATGGCTCAGGCAGGATGCTTCTCGCAGTGCACATTGCACGGATTGATTTTATGTTTTAATGGAGTTTGCTGTGTTCGCCTGGGTACATGTGGGGTTTCTCTTGGAATTCTGGTTTCCTCCTGAAAATGCAGTTTGATGGACTGGCTATTCTAATTTGCCAGTGGACTGGCGTAACATCCAGGATGTATTCCTGCCTTGTTCCCAGCTTTCCTGAGCTTCATATCCACCCCAACTCTTACCTGAATAGAGATACAGATGACCGAATTATCTGTTTGTGTCTATAGCACCTCACCACGTCAGTTCCATCTGAGCATGTGATGTGAAACCTGTCTTAGTTTCTGTTTATTCTTTTGAATGTCATTCACTGTGCTTCATCAATGTCGATAAGCTGTTGTCTGGGAAATGGTGATGTGTTTATTGCTGCAGGGTTTGAAATAATTTTTTACGCCATTCCCTGATTCACAGGACAGGATTCGAAGCCGTTCCGTCAGCGTGGGCGAGCAGTGGCTACAGAGGAAAAATGTTCCCATCAGATCACACACTATGAGTGCATCACCATCCAGAGGCCACTGCTCCATCCGGTTCGTGCTGTCCATTCAGAAACATTCTTAGCATAATTGTGTTCAGTAGTACAGTCTGTCTGTCTGTCTGTCTGTCTGTCTATCTATCTATCTATCTATGTCCAGTGGTTTTGAGACTTTTTCAGGAGAGCAGTTACCAGTGTCCTAGATCTTTATTATTTTAGTATGTCATCACTATACCTCTGATAAGCTGACTAACCAAGTTTTATTGTTTCAAGTTGATGGAGATTGCAGTACCAGCACCTTGAATGAACCCTATTAAAGCTGCTTATCACAACCACTTTGTTTACCAAGATGGCGCCGGTGAGGGTGGTCGCTGTTGCTTGGCGACCTCCTCAATTTTGCTTTTTTTCTAATGTTTTTAGTGTTATTTTCCTGTTTTGTGACAACATGTAACACAGGGATCACTTATGACAGACAGACTCTTTTAGATATCTGAGAATGTTACAATCTTGGACGACACCAACTGACTTTTTTATGAATGGAGGTGGCTTACCTTGGCTACCTGAGCGGAAACAACGCCGGAGGAAAAGGGGGAAATGAGCCAGACTTCTGGTCAGGCTGAGGAAGAGACAACACTGTACCCGGCTTCCCAGCATTCTCCTGGCTAACATCCAAAGTTTAGAAAATGAGCTGGATGAACTACAAGCCAGGATGAACTTCCACCTGGACATTAGGGACTGCAGTGTCTTTATTTTTACAGAGCCATGGCTGGACCCCTCAGTCCCTGACTCGGCCATTGTTCCTGAGGGCCTCCCCATTCACCTGCAGGACTGGGCAAAGGATTTGGGGAAGCGCAGGGTAGGCGGCATGTGCATTATGACCAACAAGTGGTGGTGTGTGGAGGTACAAACGGTTTTATCGGGGTGCTCTCTGGATCTTGAACACCTCATGGTTAAATGCAGACCTTTTAATCTACCCAGAGAGGTTACAGCAGTGTTCTGTACCACTGTTTATATCCCCCCTCACGCCGACACCACGCAGGCACTGGATGAACTGTATGAGGTTATCAACCGCCAAGAAACACTTCACCCGGAGGCTGCATTCATTGTGGCTGGTGACTTTAACAAGGTGAACCTGAAGAAAGTTCTGCCGAAGTACTACCAGCTTGTAGACTTTCCAACGCGTAGCCATTACTTTTTGGACGGTACCTGCACGCCGTTTGAGCACGCCTATAAAGCCTGCGCCCGACCAGCCTTTGGCGAATCAGATCACTTCGTCCTGCTGCTACAAGCCTATAGGCAGAAGCTGAAGCACAAGCAGCTGATGACGCGCTCAATTCGACGCTGGACCGACCAATCAGACAACATCCTGCATCACTGCTTCGGCAATACGGACTGGGAAGTTTTCCGGACTGCCACCAACAATAATGTGAATGACTATGCTGAATACATTACTGGATACATTCACAAATGCATCAATGACATCGTACCACCGGTTACTGTACGGACTTATCCCAGCCAGAAGCCGTCGGTCAACGGAGGGGTGTGCTTTTCAGCTGTCCTTTTCAGATCCCTTGGGCAGATGGGTGTAAATACTTAAAAAAGGACAGAACACACAGAAAGTGTGATGGAGGTGAGTGCTACTGGGCGATAGTCATTGAGGCCGGTCAAACAGACCCACAGACGATGCAATAGTTCTGGCTCTGCACTCTGGCTCTGCACACTGTACTCTCACACCTGGACCACAAGAACAGGTAATTGCGGATGCTGTTTATTGACTACTTGTCTTTCAACACCATAATTCCATCCAGGCATGTCATGATCCGGGATTCAGACATCAGTTTCCCTTTATGCCACTGGATCCTGGACTTCTTGACGGGCAGGCCATAGGTGGTGCGGATTGGCAGTTTGACATCTTCCACACTGATGCTCAGCACCAGTAGTGCACCAGTCCACAATCCCATCCTGGTTTTGAACTACTTTACAAGGATGGGCCTGAAAACAGTTCCTTACCTTCCCTTCAGACCACACCTTGTATCTATCTATCTATCTATCTATCCATCCATTCATCTATTGCATCAATCCATCTATGTGTTCATCTACCCAGCCATCCATCTAATCATACATCTATCTATTCATCTACCCATCCATCTGGCCACCTGTCTATCCATCCATCCATGTATCTATCCATCTGTCTGTCCATCCATCCATCAACCATCTATCCATCAATCCATTTATTTATCCATTCCTTCATCCACCCTTATATCCATGTATTCATCAGTCCATCTCATATTTAGTATGTAAATACTAAACCCCCAAAATACTCACAATCCAGCCATGATTTTATTTCAGCAGTCTCTGACTGAGAGTATAATATTATTATGTGTTGATTGTTTTATGTTTTATTGTATTTAATATTTAAATGGTTTAATAGATGATGCCTCTGTGATTGTGTACAGGAAAGGTCGAGGCGAGGCTAAAAAGTGTCGTAAGGTGTACGGTGTGGAGCGCAAGGATCAGTGGTGCACGGCTTGTCGTTGGAAGAAAGCCTGTCAGCGCTTCCCTGACTAAAAACAACATAAGACCTTTTGAAGAGAGTAAGAATCTCAGTCTTTCCTTTTGTTCAGTGGACAACTCTGGGTTCTCTGGAGGATTGGGAGAATCCCTCCTCACCTTTTTACCCTTTGTACCAGTTTTTCCAAAAGGTCCCGAACAATATTTTTGTTTTTCTTCTTTGTGACTTGAGTTCTGAGGATAGCAGTGGAGGCTGTGTGACATGGTGCAGTCCTGTTATCTCTGAATTCCTTCTCAACCTATAAAGCAAAATTGTTTTTTTTTTTCTTTTTTGCTTGTTTGTTTTCATTCTCTTACACTTCAACCGCTCTTGAGATCATTTCGCAAGTGATTGTCAGTTTTGGTTTATAGCGAACATCCTGAAATTTGTTTTTTGTTTTTGTCTTCTGTTGCTGTTTTTATATCCTGAAATGTGCACTAAGAAAAACGATGCTTTTTATTTAGCAGCCTTAGTTTATTATTTTTTTTTCATTTGACTTCTTAATCAAGTAAAAATGCCACACGTGAAGCTATGGTGAGGTTAATGGTATATGCAAGTTGTGAGCAGCTATAACCTGATGATTGGTTACCAAAGCGCTATTGCAAGGCTATTGCCAAGCTGTTTACCATAAAGAACAGGAAAGTGTTAAAGTGTTGATAATATACAAAATGGAGAAGCGAATAGTTGCATGACAAATCACAAGAGAAATAGTAAACTATTTTATTGATATTTTTCTGTGCATTTTATGTACAACTTGGGCAGTCAAAAAAAGAAAAGATCACTTTGAGGGGAAAAACCGGAAAAGTTATGTTTGAATTCTTTCACAAAGCTGTAATGTAATGTGTTTTGAAATATACATTTTCCACAAAGCTAAAAAAAAAAATTACATAAACTAAGAATACTGTCATAGATTTATTTGTTTTATATATATATATAAATTTATATTTCTATTTAGTGAATACTCGTGAAAGGGCAGAGAAGGACATTCATTTGCTCATTTGTTGCTATGAACGTCATCTTCTGCATCGAGGCTGTGCCATAATTCATTCCACAGAGCTCTAGAGGGCAGCATCGGTCCATGGATTTTATATAAGCTCACCAAAGTTCGAAAGAATAATATTGTAGATAGGGATGCATTTAAAATGGCCTCCTATCCAACACTCATGGTGCTTAACAAGTGGTTATAAACTGGTGGCATGGGTAATATCTCATCTAATCCTGAATTGGCTCACTGTAATAATTATATTTTTAATAAGTTTTAATGCTAATTTACATTTTTTTCCAGGATTTCAGGTTGTTAATGTACAAACAGAAGACAAACTTTATTTCTTGAGGAATTTCGTACACATGATCCTTGTGTGGTGCACTATGAGGATAAGGATCCATTAGATTTCAGCAGGAAACCCAAAAGTTCTTGTTGAGTAGTGATCTTAGATAGGAGATTTAAATTAAAAATAGGATCAATTAAAGGGGGTAAAAATCATCCCGAATCATTCCTTGTGTGCGGTAAACCCATATCAAGTGTGATCAAGATAGGATGATAAAATAGATAAAGTGCTTTTTTTGACATTCATGACATTCAACTTCATTGGACATACAAACAAGCACAGTGCTCTGCGATTTATCCGACATCCAGAGCAGATACTGATGGACATGCTCAATGTATGTTTCAGTGCATCGCTTTTATTTCTGCCAAGGTTAAAACAGCGGCTGAAATTCAAAACCAGCAGCCTGTTGAGTATTGAATGAGTGAGCACAATGAGCTCAAAATATCAATAGTGGAAACAAACAAACAAAAAAACACTCCTCGTTGGTTATCAATGAAATCTTGTTAGCTCATCTTGGATGTGGTACATGATGGAGGTAAGAAGAGAGACCAGCACCTACTCTAGGGTGGTTAAACCTCATTCTTTTGTCGAACTGCAGCTGCAGACAGGTTGGCGAAGCGGCCCGAGCGGCCCGTGCGTGCGGTGAGACTGAGGTACTGCCTCAACAGCTGGCTCACCCGCTTCTGGTTGTTCCACTTGCGGGCCGACTTGCGTATCCCGATGAAACCGCCGTAGCGCTTCTGCAGGGGTCTCCCAGAGCTCACCAGCTTACGGAAGCCGTGGCGGCCTTTCATAAAGCCTCCGAAGCGTTTGGACAGGTTCAGGGCGGCGTCACCTTCCTGGTCCTGCTCTTCGCCCTTGTCGACTCCGTCTTGTTCCTCCTCATTCTCCATAGCAGAGTCGAGACCCAGGTCATAGGTTTCCCCAAACTGATCTGATTTTTGCGCCTCCTCGGAAGGACTGCCGAGTGCCTGAGCCATGTGGCGGAATCGCTCCAACGCTTCAGCATATTCCAATCCCTCGTCCTCCATCTTCACTAAGGCCTGAGGTTTTTCTTCGTCTTCTGTACGCTTGGATAAATCAGGTGATGGCAACACAGCTGGGTTCTGACCCACTACTTGATAGCAGAGATCCCAAGCCTGTGCGGGAAATGCCTGGGCCTCACATTCCAGCAAACACACCTGCAGAGGCATCACATCATGAGCGGGTTAGACAATCGTCACGTTACCAGAATAGCCCTGTTAATGCAGTGAGCAGAACTGAAAGGGTTAAAGCACAAATCCTTATTTTGGCCCTGATCATTAGCCATACTGTGGTAATCTGTCATTCCACATAGTGGTCGTGACACTGCGCGTGGGTGTAGGGAAGGGTTTTAATGTACCAAATGAGGAAAGCTGTCTTTTACTTAAATAATAGAACTTGTCTCTTGTGGAAGTAAAGGCTGTTAGGTTCTGACCAGGACGTGTATTCCTGTAGAAATCAATTACCCATTGTTAATTAAACACAGGCTATTGAGGATCCTCCGTGCTGTGTGGGCAGGTAGGGTGGATAAAACCCACAATCATGAATGCACAGAGATCCGTATGTGTTCATACAGCAGGTACGTGGTTCTGTGTGGGCTTGTGTGTGACTGAAAAATGAAAGAATAATAATGAGGTGTTTCTAGCCTGAAAAGCCCTGATGAGAATCCATGTAACCACTCAAGCAAAATGCCAACCATATAAGTGGCAGACTTTTCAACCAATTATGTGCATATATTAACTAAATTAACTCAGGCTCAGAATTTCTTCAAACCCATTAGGAACTTGATTTAAAGTGCAGGTTTTTAGAGGGAATTTTTGTTGTTGTTTTTTTAGGTTCATACACGTGAAATGTAAAACACATGATGTGGGGGGGGTGAAAGAAAGCGAGAGCAAGGGGATATAGAGGAAGATGGAGAATGATGAGGAGAGTGAAAAAGGGAGAGAAGGACAGGGGTGAAAGAAAGAGCGCTAAGAGGGGGAGAGAGAGAGAGCGTGAAGTGAAATGAAGGAAAGAGAGAATGAGAATAAACGATCACTCACGAGGGTATTGAAATGTGGAGGCAGGAGATGTGCGCAGGTTAAACAGTCTCCCTGGCAGTCGCTGCGAGCAGGGACACACAGACTCAACAACAGAAGGACCCACAGTGGCGTCTTCATGGTTTCTTGACTGAAAACCCCCAGGAACAGTTTCAAGAGAGACTGTCGTGTAAAAGGTGGCAAGAATCACTGGGTAAAGAGTGTAAACAGGAGTCAGGTCAAAGGTCACAACATGCATTATTTTATCTGTTTCATGAAACTGCAACACACAAAGCAATGCTTACACATATACACTACACCATTCCTTCATTCATTCTCTGAACCGCTGCAGCACATCCCAGATTTGAATAAGTTTTAATGTTAATTCTATATTTCTTCAGGAGTGCAGCCTGTTGGTGTTGTACAAGCAGAAGACCAACTTTATTTCTTGAGGAATTTCGAACACATGCACCTTGTGGGATGCACTATGAGGATAAGGATCCGTTAAGATTTCAGCAGGAGACCCAAAAGTTCTTGTTGAAGTCTTAGAGATGAGATTTAAATTAAAAATAGGATCGGTTCAATTTGGATCTTCCGAATTGCCCCTAGGTTTGAGTGTGATGGCCTGGTGAGTTGTTCAGGGTGTACCCCGCCTTTGCCCATCGTCGGCTGAGATAGGCACCAGCCTCCCTACCACCCTGCATGGATTAAGCGGTTCAGCGAATGAATGACTGAATGAATGAAGATTAAGAGAAATATTCAGATAATTTACTGAAAGTAAAAGTCCTGCATTCAAACCTTCCTTGAGTAAAAATATTATCAGTAAAATGTGATTAAAGTAATGAAAGTTTTTTTTTTAATCTACTCAGCATGTGAGCTGTCTTTGTTTTATTGTTATAAACAAAGTGGTGGCCTGGTGGTAGGGTGCTGGATTACTGATCCGATTTCATAATTTATTCTACAGCCTCATATTCTATAACAACTATATACAGAATGTCTAAACCCGAATGAGCTCCCAAATTCTGCCCTGTTTTATATTCATGACAGTTTCCAGCTAAACGACAAAAGTTATTAAAGAGTTTGTTTAGCTCAAAGGGGAGATATGATGCTTTTTCCAATTTTTCAAATCATAAATGTTGTTACAGTGTTGAAAAGCCATGTTAGACGATGCCAGAGTGTCAAATAATGAGGTTAGCACATGCTTAAGTTTTCCCCTCGGCAACAAGTTTTGTTTTTAGGCATACTAATGCGTCATGGCCTGCTTGGCCTTCTGATTACAAACCCCCAGTGGTATCTTAGCGTGGAGCCTTGAGGCGGCCAATCACAACAGAGAAGGCACAGAAAGCGGGGGAGGAGCCCAACAGGCACATAAATGGGAGGAGGAAGCCTAACAGGCTGTCTGGCACACGCACTCAAAATTAGTGTTTAATGGGGAGGAGGGGAAGCAGCTTCCTGAAGAACTGTGGAGTTTTTCGGATTAGGAATAGACTAGCGTCTGAAATTAAACGAAAAATAAAGGTCAGCACTGTGGCGTGGTGGCTAGTGTGTCCACCTCGCAGCAAGAAGGTCCTGGGTTTGAGTCCCAGGCTCAGTGAAGACATTTCTGTGTGGAGTTTGCATGATCTCCCAATGTGTGCATGGGTTTCCTCTGGGTGCTCAGGTTACCTTCCACAATCCAAAGACACGCAAATTATGTTAACTGGCTGTTCCAAATTGCTCCTAGGTGTGGATGTGAGTGTTAATGGTTTTGTGTGTGTAGTCCGATGTTCTGGCAAGCTGTTTAGGGTGTACCTCACCTTCGCCCCATGCTGGCTGACATAGGCTTCTTTCTCCATGTGACCCAAGTAGGATTGAGCGGTTCAGCAAATGAATGAGTGAGTAAAAATGGTTATAGTGTCTGACCTTTAACAAGTAGGACATTTTTCTAAACAGTTAATTTGTCAGTTTATCACAAGCAGTCAAATTCAAAATCACTACCTTTCTACACGATAGGAACGTCAGACAACATCCAGTGAGGTAAAAAGTACAGCAATTCCCTTTAAGATGTAGAGGATCGGAAATATAAATTTGGATAAACTGCAGGTACCTCAAAAATGTACTTATAATCGAGTAAATGTACTTAGTTACATTCCACTGCAAAGTACAGGATGAAAGAGGTGGTGGGAGTCGATTGATCGTTCAGTATTAAGTTAGCGATGGCGATGGTTGAAATAATGCACGACATGTTAGACTTTATGTTAGTGTTTTTCACGTACAGGTTACATGACCATGTAATGGGTACCGACATCTTTCTCATATATCATACATTAATGATTTCCTACCACGATGCTGAAACAGGATCATTCACAACTATAAAATACACTGTTTTAGGGATTATATGCAAATACATGATCGATTTTACAGACTAGTCATGGGGCCGTATTATTTACATTTTTATATGATATATGAACAACCTGAGACTCGTATTTCCATTTGGATTCATCTGGAGTGCATGTTTGCATTAGAGAGGAGTGGTGTGATAATTTCATGGTGAGATAAGTGTTGAACCCAATTTCATGGGTTTTCATGATAGTATCTGCTGAAGCCTCACAGCAGCAGCAGAGTCGCTATTCAATTACTTGATTAGAGAAGCCAGAGAATCACTTCAATCCTTTTTTTAAAACAAAAATAAACTAGAAAGAAAAATATAGCAGTTATATTAAATGTCAAGGTGAGGTTTTTATTATATTTTATTGTTTATTATTTTAGTATATTGAGGTATATGGATATACTGTCCCTTACCATATCAGCAGTGATGTACTGTATATAAACAGCAGCACACTTTGTATAAAACTATTATTTATAATCCACATAGAAGTATTTATTCTCTATTATCCACCCACAACCCCAACCACAGTCCTGCCACTGAGGCCAAACATCATCAAATGAGGCATGCAAAGAGAAATGTTCAGCCATATGTCATTTAATCGTGCATATCTCCAGCCTGGAGCAGATGAGCTATCAACTAAAGTGTCGAAGGACAAAGTCTTAGAATAAGAAGGACGTTGATGTAGGACGTAGTGGTTAGCGTATCCGCATCAAAGCACGAAGGTCCCGGGTTCGAGTCCCAGGCTCAGCGTGTGGAGTTTACATGTTCTGACCGTGCTTGCGTTAGTTTCTTCCAGGTACTCTGGTCTCTCTTCACAGTCCAGAGACATGCAAATTAGGCTAGCTGGCTGTTCCAAGTTGACCATAGGAGTTGGCGGAGAGAGGCTCCAGCCTCCACACGGCTCTAGTAGGACTACGAGATTCAGCAAATGAATGAATGTTAGAATGTAATGAAATTATGATTACAGTGAGTTTATTAGTCTTCGGCACAAAATAAGGAAATATTCAGATTCTGAAATGATCACATTTAACCCTATAATACAAGCTAATTATTTGTTCTGAGCACATTATGGTATAGAAGGCAAAAATAAACGTTCACCATCTGTTTTTCCCTCCATTCAAAAGTTCATTAAGGAAACTCATCATGGGCTTTAATTGATGTCCGAATTAGCATGTATGGCGTAATGAAGAGGAACGATGAGCGAGTGAGAGAGAGACTGGGAGCATCCACCACCATGACTCACTCTGCCAGCACACATTAGTCACGATGAGATTACACACCTCACTCACTGCTTATCAACCGTTAATCAAAAATCAACCTCTGAACTGTATCTAAATTTTAAAAAATAAATGAACAGAAAACGCTACGCTTCTTCCCCTTAAACATTCTACTTCGTGAACTCAAGCAATGATTACAGACCAATAATATACCACACGCTTGTGAGCACTGAGGCCATTTATCATGGCAGAATGATCAAAAAACATTTTTCACTCAATTTAACCTCACGCATTATTAATGCAGCTCAATTTATTTTCTAAAATTCCCTTTTTTATTATTATTATCTCCCTCAATATAATTTTCTTCCCTCCGAACATGGTATTTAGAGATAATGGAGGAAATTAAAAGCAGGCAGTGTGAAAAAGCAGACCAATTATTACATTCTAACAGACAAGAGCATTAAAAACGTTCTTTCAGTGCACATACAGCAGAGTACATGCTAATAATACATCCGTACCATGGTGTTAAGAGAGCTCTGAGAAAGGGGACTACTAGAAAAGTATTTTTAGTCTTCATTTAGGAAATATCTTGAATATAGACAGGTTTATCTATTTTAATATAAGGTTATAATAAGCTAAATGTGTGATTATTAAATCCATTTTAAGGAATTTCATCTCCGCTCACATTTATGAGTTTTTATTCTATTGGTAAGTAATTTGTTTTTGAAGAAAATTATGAAAATTATCAAAATGATAGTAGTCTTTTTTTGACTGTTCTTCTTTTTCTAAATTAAAGACTATTCTCCTCTGTTACATTTGGCAAACACCCTTAACCAGAGTGGCTCACATTTTTATACAACTGAGCAATTGAGGGTTAATGGCTTTGCTTAAGGACACAACAGTAGCAGCTTGGTGATACTGGGCCTTGAACCATCAACCTTCAGATTAGCAACCCAGCGCTTTAACCACTGATCCATCACGGCTCTGTTAATATTACTCTCCCTCGTTTACTGCTTAGTCTGCTTCAATTTCCTTGGTTTTTTCCCCTCTGTACAGAGACCATGGGTTTGTGAAAGGCACATTATTATTAGTAGTAGTAATAATAATAATAATAATAATAATCATAATAATAAGACCTTTTAAAGCTTGAAAGTAGTAAACATGTCTAGAAATAGGTTTAATCTTTTGTTTGGTTTATTGTAACTCAGTAATGGTTAGCGAATCCACCACACAGCAGGAAGGTCCTGGGTTCGAGTGCCAGGTTTGGCGAGGATGTTTTTGTGTGGAGTTTGCATGTTCTCCCATTGCTTGCATGAGTTTCCTCTGAGTAATCTGGTTTCCTCCCACAGAACAACGACTTGCATATTAGGCTAATTGGCTGTTCCAAATTGCCCCAAGGTGTGAGTGTGAATGGTTATGTGTGTTGCCCTGTGATGGATTGGCAAATTGTTCAGGGTGTACGCTGCCTTCACCCAGAGTTGGCTGAAATAGGCTTTAGCCTCCCTGCAACCCTAATAGGATTAAATGGTTCGGTGAATGAATGAAAATTACTAGTTGACTATTTTAACTTGAAGAGAAATGAGAGGAAAGCTTACCAAACATGAATATGTGTACATTTCCATTATCAGGTAGTTTTTACTTACAGTTTTAAAGTTGCAGTCTGTTAAAATCCATCTGATAATTTGCATTAGTCCGTTTAAAAGGGGGGCTCCCGGGTGGTGCATCGACAAGGCGCGCGACTATCAACCTGGAGATCGCAAGTTTGAATCCGGATTGCTGAGTTCTCATGGGAGGGAGGGATGGCATATGCTCACTTCCCTGTCAGTCATGGCGATCACCAGCCAATCGTGGGTGTCTGTGAGCTCAATTTTACGAGGGGGTAGATAGAACTTCGCCTCCGAGTGTGTTAGGCCGCCCCCAAATACACATACACGTGCGCAGCAGTTCGAAAAATGGCGGGCGGTAGCATCGCATGTCACGGAGGGGTCATGTGATTGCTTACACCCCTCCCTGGTTGGTGGTCATGTGATAGGGAAGGCAAAAAGTTGATGAGTGGGAATTGGATATGACTAAATGAAGGGAGAAAAATGGGGGAAAGAAAAAAGAAAAGGCTGCTGCTTCTCTCTTGCAAGAGTGCGCGAAATCGCAAGAATAGGACGTGAATTCATATATGGTAAGTTAATAGCAATAATAACACTATGCAGATATTAAACTAACAACTATCAGATATAAACTAATGAACTTCTGAATAAAATAAAACTAGGCACAAATACAAATCATACACAGTTCCATTTACATACTTTAAAACAAGCATGCACCCGTGTGCACAAGATGACTGTGTGACATTTCGCAACTTTTTGTATTACAGTGGTGCCCCCCTGTGTGCAGAGTTATTGCTTATTTTTAAATCTCTACATGAAAAGAAGGTTCAGGAAACAGCGATTTGATAGAAACGGACATAAACTATGCACACAAGCTTTTGGTAAGTTTGGGATTAATTTCCTTTTAAGATGTAAATTTATTTGAAGTATAAAAGCCAAGTTTCCAGTAGGATCAGGCCACTGACTGCACACAGCTACCTTCAGTGTATAGCCTGTGATTATAATGTGAAAAGTGGGAGCATCGGGGTGTGTTGAATGTGTATGTATGGGGCTGCATCCTGCAGGTGAGCGATTACAAACCTCCACTCACATTCCCTCAGGGAAGAGCCATGAGATGATAAATCCGAGGCAATATTAATCCGATTAAAGTGGTCCGCTCCCTTTCTCCTATCAACGAGCCACCTGATGCTATCATCTCCTAGGTAAACACCTAGTTGAATTTTTTTTTTCTGCTCCTGCTTCTGCAATCCATCTAACTGTTCAATCTGATTGCATCGTGTTGCAGGCTGGAGACAGATAAGCAAATCCGTAGGACTTCACTATGACGTCCAGCGCTGTTGACGTAGAAAAGCTTGCTAATTGTCCATGTCCTCCACTACCATCCCCCCTTTACATCCTCACCCCACTCACCACCCCAGAGAATATGAAATAAAACACACTTCATTCCACATTTATTACTTAGTAAGTAATGGCCCACCTGTTTCGCTGCATCCAGCAATTTGATTTTGCTCTTCGCAATAGAATCATATTCTAATCACCAGGATTCTCATCATCATAACCATTTTCATTCAGATTCAGAGGCAAGAGCCTGGGCACGTTAATCGAGAATGCATTGATACCCCAAAGGTATGGTGTCTGTGGAGATGAGTTTAGTCCGCCTCCACTAGCAAAGTAGCAATTATTCCATTATCCCCAGTGCCCACGAGGGACTTTATCACAAAAAAAAAGCAAAGCATGGCATGAATGACTCGGAAATGGAAGTTGGTGGAGACGTTTACAAAAACTCTTACAAAGTCACTGAAAAAACTACGACCATCCTCTCGGCTCCTCTCCTCTACACTCTCTCCTCTCATCTGTCATCTCTACATCTCTCATCTCCACTCCCCTTATCTCCACTTTTCTCCACTCCACTCATCTCATCTCCTCTCATCTCCACTCCCCTTATCTCCACTTTTCTCCACTCCACTCATCTCATCTCCTCTCATCTCCACTCCCCTTATCTCCACTTTTCTCCACTCCACTCATCTCATCTCCTCTCATCTCCACTCCCCTTAT
>JAOUQZ010000033.1:7161102-7175143 GCA_028564935.1 Neosilurus hyrtlii | reverse complement strand
ACATCCCCAGTTGAGGTGAGCAGCTCCCCACTTCCACTGTAAACAGTGTTTGTGAAGTACTGCTTCCCCCTCCTGAGTCGCCGGATGGTGGTCCAGAACCTTTTCGAGGCCAACCGATAGTCTTTTTCCAGGCCTTCACCTATATATATATATATATATTTATGGTTTTTGAACTTAGTTGGTTCTTAAATATTGTTCTAAAAGTGATTTGCTCGTAAACCGGAACATATTTCCCATAAGAGACGATGTATAATGGATGAATCCGTTCCTGACCTCCTCCTCACTCCACGTTGGTATTATAATATGGCATACCAACTGAATAAAGAATATGGTTTTAATTTTCATTCACCCGACAACAAAGCTATTCTCATACTTTCCTATGATTTCTTTCTTTATTTCTAGTGTTTCTTCTCACTACTTTTTGCCTTTACACTTTCAGTAGATTTCCCAGGTCCTATAGTTACTTATCCATAAAAAAATCTATAAAAAAAAAAAAAAAAAATACACAACACAAGAAATATCACCACAATCTGACAAAACTTCAGTGTGGATGTTCTGTGAACAAGTGCTGTGTGATGGTAACTTAAGTTCCACTGTGTGTTTGTATATGTGTGTGTGTGTGTGTGTATATAAATTATTATTGTTTTTTAATCAATTTATTACAAAAAGTTTATATGTTGCATGAGGTGGGTTTTAAGACAATTCAAGTAATATTTTCCAAAAGAATTTTTGTCTTAAATGTAAAGAGGAGAGAAAATTGAGTTAGTGAGGTCCTAACTGTTATTTCTTTAAAACACTCAGTAGAACAGGCTGTTGCTATAAAGTGTGTCATTAGCGCAATCCTTTTTAAATAAATAAAAAATCTCAAATAATTAATTTCTAGTAAGTAGCTGTGTAATCATTTGGGTTAAGTACAGCTAACCGCTCATTATTGTGAACTGAAGACAACTTATCAATCACTCTGTCCGGGTTTGTTTCCCAATAATAACTAGCTCACTTTTCATTATCCCAAATACGATACCCTTACGTCATGACTTATTTCATGTACGTTCCACAATACGGAATTATAAAGGCGATTAAAAATCATTGTTCCTTCATTCTTTGCACTGTGGAACAAATCAGAGGGAGTTTAACAATAAAAATACTAAAATATTATCAACGCTGGTTTTCACACTGGGCGACTGTATTGATATTTTATGATTATTACGATTATTACGATCCCAATCATCAGTAGTGGAATTCTATAGCAGACTGCACAATAACATTTCCTTCACATCAGATTACACAGTAGTAAAGATCCTACACCTACAATTAAAGATAATTACTAACTACAACCTGCCGTACTGAGGACCCACCATGACAGCGCAGGTTTGTACCTCACTGTCATTACAGCACATAAACGGATCAACAGAGCGTTCACATTGTAATTCACTAACTTCACACCTGGAAACTGTAATACTTTCATCATGTCACGATGGTACAGTGGTAAAAAAGTTACAGCAACTGCTCTTCTTTTAAATTCCATATAAATATATACATTCACAGTGTTACTGCCACACATGTTAAAGGCTACCTGTAATAAACCATTTACAAATATTTCCAAAAAGTTCAACTAACACACAATAAAATACAACTTACATTTTATTTGTGTTTAATAATTAAAGAAAGAGAATTGAACCAATTATTTACACATTCATTTACACCCCGAACAGCCGCCCAGACCATTGCAGGGCTAACACACGCGTGCACACACACACACACACACACACACACACACAGGAACAATTAAACTTTTATTGTTTATTCTGTTTAAATATTTACTGTGATTCAGTATTTATTTAAAGAATTTAAACAATTCTTTTTAAACCCTATACCTTCCTAGTGAACAAGCCCGCAGTGACGGTGGAAGGAAAACTTCCACAGACGGCACAAGGAAGAAACCTTGAGAGGAACCAGACTCAGAAGGGAAACCCGTCCTCATTTGGGTGAAACCAGATAAAAATATAAACCATATAGCAGAAACTTCACTACAGCTTAAAGTGTAGTTGGTTATTTTATAACTGTAACGGGAATCATAGTCCTAAATCATTTAGACAAAAGTCGTCCTCACAGTTTCGGACTGTAGATTTAGGTCCATATGGATCATCAGCAGGAGCGAGGGGCTTCTAAGATCAACTGGACGGATCACAGGGTTCAGAGAGCCAAAGGATCAGAATCACTGGGATCTAAGAAGTAGCATGACACCATATACGATATATGGTGTTTTTTCCCATCATTTGGCATCTTCATGAGGTCCTGGCATGACAGTTGGAGGTGGCGTTTAAAAAAATAATAATAATAAAATAAAGTGTTTTTTTGGGGGGGTGGGGGGGTGAAAATTGGTGACATTTCTGTGATTGACAGTGTGGAACAGTCTATACTCCCAGCGCCATGTTTCACTGTGGGGACTGTGTTCTTTGGGTTATACGCCTCTCCCTTCTTTCTCCAAATAAAGCACTGTCTCTATTACCAAAGAGTTCTAGTTTCGTCTCGTCTGACCAAAGGACACGTTTCCAGTATACATTCCATCATCTTTCTCCAGGCTGTCCTCGGCATACTTCAGTCTGGGTTGAAGGTCTCTTCTGCAGAACTGGAGTTTTTCTTGCTTTGCAACCTCACAGTCTGTTCCTGTGCAGGGCTCTAAAGATTGTCTTCACGGCCTGGAGAAGTTATTCACTAGAGTTTCGGCAGTTCTCACTAGTTTTTCTTCAAGACTCTTTAAAATCTTTTGCTGTCAGGCCTAAAATACTTGTACCCCCTCCTAAAATATTAGTAAACTCAAATCAGGTGTAACTAATCACCTTCACAATTGCACACCAAGCTAATTGGCTCCTACCGAGGATCAAATGTATTCATTGTGATTAGTTTAGAAAAAAAAAGGCAAGAGCATTCCAGTGTTCATTTGCTGTTCATTCCAGTGTTCATTAAGAAATGCTTAATTCGGTTAGGGTCAATAATCACACGCACAATCGTTCGCACACTCGCTCACACCTAGGGGCAATTTTAAACAGCCGGGGAAACATCTCCACACAGAGACCATCTCCGAGGCCAAGACCAGAACCCAGGACCTTCTTGCTGTGAGGTGGACATGCAACCACTACACCACTGTGCCTCCCTCTACCAAAGAACATATTTATAATCAAGTCCTTCAATATGGGTTTTACCTCTGCACGCGGTAGACTCGGGTCCAGGGTGGCACCAGTGCCAGGATGCGGGCCACCAGGTCCACCAGAGTGCTGGGCGAGTAGCTCTTGTAGCGGCCCGTTTTCCACAGCTCATATAGGCCTGTTCCCCGGATCACTAGGGTAGGGTAGAGCTTCAGACCATCTGGTCGAAATGCCGGATTCTCAAAGAACTCCTGAGCAGGACAAGAAGAGTCTCATTAGACACTATAGAAAAAAAAAGAGACTAAAAAGCCTAAGTCTAGCTGTTTAACAGACATCACTGATGTTCTGACGCTGATATTTCAGGCCATCTCAACGAGTCGTTAGTGAATCATTCAGTCTGTTAAATGTTCTGAATCAGTCTTTTGAAGACTAGCGGCGCAAAAGACAAAACTCTAGTGCGTCTGCCATTGAACTGTTGATGCTGGTGCTTTTTCGAGTGAATGCTCATGCGGATGACGTGCTTCCATCATTAGTTCAAGTGGCTCGGTCTGTCTGGAGTTCTGCGTTTAGAGTAACTCTGCTTATGAAAAGATTCAGTGATATTTTGTGCTTTTGGGTGGTTATGTGAAAAGGCGACATGGGTGAGTGTGTCAAAATTCTTTTTTTAGTGCAGATGGCAGATGATGATGAAGATGATGATGATGTGTGTGTGTGTGTGTGTGTGTGTGTGTGTTGCTATAACAGAAGTCTGACTCGTCACAGTTTAAGCATTTGTTCTTCCACTCTCCATTAAGCAGCTTGGTGTGTCAGACCATGATAATGATGACTGAACCATTGCGACTGAAATGACAATGTCAGCGTGAATTTAATTGGGTTTATCCAGAGTAGTTAACACTCTGACCTCTGCTGTGTTTGAATTTACTATTGTCTTCCAAACCAATGAACCCAGACTTTGTGAATTGCCTTTTTCCCCCCCTCCTTTTTTTTTTTTTAATTTGATTCTTTTTTTTCTTTTTTTTTTGGGGGGGGGGGGTGTTTTGGGATTGAGCACAGAAGCCTGCAAGGATTCTGATAACTGTGAAGCGTTTGCCGCTTGAGTCTAATGGGATTCCATTATCGCCCACCTGTGCTGCTCTCTTCACCAGCGCGCGGGTTCTGGAGATAGTACTGACAGGTTCCTCTCCCCTCAGGAGAGAAAAACAGAGCGGGAGAGGGTGAGGGGGGGGTTGAAGGAGAGAGATAAACAGATGTTGGCAGTAGTAGGTGATGTAAAGCGAGGCGGGCGGGGTTCTGCAGACAGACGCTGGGAGAGGACTGATAGGAACGGGCAGGATCGGCAGGGTTAGAGACCAACACATGCGGCCATTAATCTCCCTTCTCCTCGCTCTGACACACCTCCTAATGGAGCTACACAGCGCTGATATTGCTGTTTATTTGGAGAAGCTCCAAACCTTTAAGCACACTAACAAAACTGTTCAGCTTGAAGCTGTCACTGGTTTAAACATATCTGCCTCTATAATAATAATAATAATAATAATAATAAAAAGGAATACCCAAATAAATACAAACCCGCACCTATTAGGAGCACACAGCTCATTCCAGCACATAATGCTCACTGTCTGATCAAGAACAACAGGAACAACAGGAATCAAAGTGACTGACTGCACTACAGCTCAAAATAACACTGTTACCGTGGTGCATTTCCTGTCAGACCAACAACATCATCCTGAACAACGCGCAATATGGATTATTTGTGAAAAACGATGAAGTCTGAATATTAAACCCATTGACACTATAAATAAGGGCAGCATGTTTCTGTTCCCACCCATTCAATAAAAATGAAGCCCCTATACCATTATCTTACCAAAAAGTTGCACCGAGAAAACAGCCACAGGGACCAGAGTCAGCAGATTTTCATTCAGTACATTTACAAAAATAAATAAATAAATAAAAATCTAATTATTGTGTTCGTTCAACTTAAACTGGACTTTTAAAGTAATGTAAGCATGTTAGTCCGACTAAAATCGTACTAAATCTACTTTCTGAAATTCGGTCTAAGATAACTAGGATCTTGATTCACATTCTCTATATAGCTGTGGATGGAAAGAAATTTAGCCAATACATGTACTGGATGCCCTGGTTAGTACAGAGAGAAAGCACAGTGTGAGGCTTAACAAAGCTCATATAAAAATACAACGTGCATGAAAAGATAATGCACATCAGTTAAAAAAAAATACACGCATTAAAATAATAAACAAGAAAGTGGAATAAAAATAAAAAATAATAACGTGCATCAAAATAGCATATGAAATGTACAGAGCCATAAATCAGTCCAATTCTCAGGTCAACATGGTACCAATCTGCCTTCAATCAATTCTTTTGGTCTGTGATTTAAAGTAAAACAGCCCAATATCTCCCTGGTGAAAGTGGCGTATAATCAACTATCATAGCAGAGTAAGACGTACTTCCACCAATTAATCGATTCCTAGGTTGTAATGGAGCAGATAAGTGAAAGAATCGTTCAAATAGTGATACAAGCATGACGTTTTATACATGTACTCTTCAAATCCCACTCTTTTCAAAAATACCCCATAAATGTGTGAAAGTTAAATTTAAAAGTTGGGTATTGTGGATATTTTGGTACCAACTGCATGTCTGTATCTATTATGATTCCTGAGATACAGAATATAGGTACTTCTACAGACTCGGTTGAGCAAAAAAATTAGTTTATGAGCAATGACTTTGAAAATTACATTTTTTGATATATAAATGTATTAAAAGTGGAATATATGGATATTGTGGACATTTTGATACCAAAAACTTGTCTGTATTACAGTTCTTGAGACAGTATGTAAGAGTTGGAAAATACAGATTTTCTGCTTCAGAAATGTATTGAAGCTGAATATAAATGTGGGTACTGTGGGCGCTTTGGTCCGTATCCGTTATTGTTCCGGAGATATGACATGCCAAATGAACTTTGTTTGAGTCAGAGAATTTCATATACCCGACTCCTGTATTAAAGATGGTGATGGAGATGTGATCCTGGCTCATACTCTAAATACTCAATGTGAAAGAAGATTCTCCATACTGATGACAGAACAGTTCAATCCCTCCAAAAATAAGACCACAAGAGTGTAGAGTAACACCTCACATTTGCAACTACACAGTGCTGTACATGTGAGACCCAGTCTGTAGCACTTGCACCTGCCACAACAGCCAGATTTAGACACATTTGATGAGCTGTTGCCAACTCTTGGCTATTGGAGAGAAGACCTGCCATTCTGCCTTTGGCTGACACTGGGTCGCATGGGACCGCACACAACTAACATTGGTAGGTAGAGCAGAGCTGCTCTGGTTGGTGGGGTTGACTCATAAGGCCTCTGCTTTCTGGCGAACATGTCAAGCCTGGATTAAGTCGTACATTAGGATGACAATCTCTAGGTCACAATAGTCCACTGTAGGAGGGTAAATAATCAGTTTGGAGAATTCCACCGAGGCCTCTGGACATGTGTCCCATGTCTGCCAAGCAGTTTTCTTGCCTTTGTTGCAGAAGGCTGACACGGTGTCACACTCTGTAAACTCATGAAAGAATAGCATGCCTTTGACCTTCTCCTGGCCAACATAGTGAAATAGGTCATGCACACTGATCCAGTGCAGGCTCTGACCTTCCCCAAATGCAACCCACATCTGCTGTAGCCCGGACTATTGAAGAGCGGTGAAGACACTTATTGTTAAAATAGGTTATGAAAATACCATTTTCGTATCACAAATTCAATTATTTAATTTCTATATTTGATTTGAAATATGTAATTTGAATACTGGACCCGTTGCTACGGGCCGTTTGGTCTCTGTATTGCCGGAGCCAGAGCTTGGTCTGCATGGGTAACAACATGTCAAATTCATTTCCAGTGGGGGTTGGACTCCGCCAAGGCTGCCCTTTGTCACCGGTTCTGTTCATAATTTTTATGGATAGAATTTCTAGATGCAGCCTCTGCTGTAAAGTGGAGCTTGTACCGGTCTGTCGTGGTGAAGAGGGAAATGTCCTCGCCAACACCAGGACTTAAACCCAGAACCTTCTTACTGTGAGGTGGCTGTACTAACCATTCTGCCACCGTGCCACCCACTATTCAGAAGCAGCTTTGCCCAAACTTTCCATCAAAAGTAAGTTAGATAAAGAAGATAAGAAAGCTGAAAGTAAATGAGTTTGGTTTGTAAGGGTTGGGTAAAGGGCATGGCTGAGGTAAGCCTAATTATACCTGGCATTACCTGGCATTACCTGGCATTACCTGGCACCTGAAAAAAGCACACAAAAGTATGAAGCTAATCACGAAAATGAGTTAATAGCAGGTTAAACAGTGGGATTGATCTACTGGTTGTGCTGAAGGGCTGACTACACCCTTATACACACACACACACCCACACACACACACGCACTTTCTAGAAACACTTACAAATATTCTGGCCACATTGTCTGAAGTCAGTAATTCGTAATGGAGCAACATGAACACAAACTAAAACACAGCATCAGCAGACAGAAAGAAATGAAGCAATTCAGAAAATTATACAGGAATTAGAATTCAATAGTATTTTGCAGGGGCAGCACAGTGATATAGTGGTTAGCACAGTTAGTTACTCTCTCAGTCTAAAGATGTGGACATTAGGCTAACTGGCTGTTTTAAATTGCCCCTAGATGTGAGTATGAAGTATTGGGGTTGTGATGGACCAGTGAGCGGTTCAGCGTGTACCCCACTTTTGCTTAGAGATGGCTGAGATAGGTTCTAGCCTCCCTGCGACCATAGTAGGATTGAACGGTCTGACTTATTGTTTCACTGCTTTATTGGAAAGCTGATGCAAGCCTGTTACTCATAATAAAGCTGCGAACTTTAAGGGCAATTATCCGGAATGAAATGTCACAGGTGTCAAAGGTCAAAGTGGTTAGACTGAAGCACATACTGTGGCATGGCTCCTGACTTAGATTTGGACACAGATCCTTCTCCCTCTGAGTCTGAAGATGAGGCTCCTGAGGATAGCCAGAGAGAGAGAGAGAGAGAGAAAGAGAGAGAGAGAGAGAGAGAGAGAGAGAGAAACTCTGTTATATACCAGTACACAACTATAAAATAGTTCCTCACCTAAATCTATATGTATGAATGTATATGTCTGCACAAGATCCCCACCCTCGATGTAGACCTCGGCAGAGGTGTTGTCAGCTCCCAAAGCGTTGGAGGCTACGCAGGTATACCTGCCCGTGTCGTCCTCAAAAGCCTCTGCGATCACCAGCGTGTGAAGATCACCATCCTGCCCAATCTGAATATCAGGACAGTGGTGCAGCTCCCGCCCCTCACAGAACCACCTGGCCAATAAGAGAGCAACGAAGGGTGGTTAACTCTGACGGAGCAGCCAACTGTGTCAAACGACGGCCAGAGAAAAAGTCACCAAAAGGTCAGTGTTTGATCTTTTTGACAGCATACTATTAGTGTCTTTTGCTCTATGTCCACGAAAACCAAATATTTAGTGCATGAAAGCTCTGTTTGGTGATTATTGATGTGACATGTTGAAGTGGTCATGACTGTTAAAAAGGAAATCTCTTTGCTCTAGGTGGAAGATTTGCAGCTGTGGCGTTGCTTACAGCTCTGGTAAAAGCAGAAAGATTGCTTTGATTTGGTTGTAAATTATCCAGAAAACACTCATACATAAGACAAAGCTAAGAACAAATAGTGGAGTCAAGATCCCCACAAATACAAATACAAATCCATCAGGACAGGTAGTGTCTGAAAGGTGTGATGTCTCATAGTTAAAGCCTCAAAGTTATCTAGATAGCTATAACTAGCTGGGTATTCAGCAATTAATTTAGCAGTTCAGCATCTACCACACACGTAAATAGGCACCTACATACATATTTATTAAACATGTATGATGCCAGTCATGATGAGTGGACATGCCTGAACCATCTCAGGACAGGAGTAGGAAGGTCAAAATTCTTGATGCACAAAAGGGGACTGGTACCAGGGAACGACGTTGTCTGCGAGTGCGGTCAAGAACCACCATCACTTATACTGCTCTTTGCTGGAGAAGTGATGCTCCCAACAGGACCTGACTACGTTCAACAAAACAGATCAGACGTGTGTACAGAAGTGAGATGGCTGCATTTTGATGTGTGGACAAGATAATAAAGCATTAAACATCATATTATATAAAAATAGAAACTGAGACAGAGTCGAACCAGGATGGATTGAACATTATTCAATCATGAACTCGCTGAACTGCGCAGGGAGGCTGGAGCCTATCTCAGCCAACTCTGGGGAAAGGCAATGCACCCTAAACAGCTCGCCAGTCCGTCGCAGGGCAACACACTCACACAACCATTCACCCCTGCAAACTCTACACCGAATCCCCATCGCCAAGCCCGAGCCTCGATCCCATGACCTTCTTGTTATGAGGCGGACCACTACGCCACCATGCCACCCGTCCTGGTTTTCATGACTTTGAATTTGTTTAGTTCATGTTGTTTGCTCATCGCCTGATCTCCTGCCTGTCTTCAGATTTGCTCTTGCCTAATATTTTGGTTTGTCTGCTAAACTTTAATAACTTTCCCTGCACCCACAACAGTCTCCACAGCAGCCATGCATCAGCTTTTCGCTTTCTTTTATCTTTTTCTGAAAGACACAAATTTCTGTTGTAAGTTTCCTTCAGGCTGAATATATGAAATATGTATGTAATGCTTTCATTCATTCATTAATTTTCTGAACTGCTTAATCCTAATTAAGGTTGTGTAAAAACTGAGACAGAGTACCAGCTGGTGCCCATCTCAGCCGACTCTGGACGAGGGCAGGGTACACACTGTACAGCTCGCCAGGCCTTCGCAGTAGATTTTAAAATCTGAGGACTTTACTGTCTGCCGAGCTGGGATCAGAGCGGAACAAAGCAACTGACTGAACCAGGAGGCATAAAACTACCGTTTGATGCTCGTCTTACCTTGAAGGCTCTGATAAATCTGTTCTGTTCTTTCTCAGAGGAATGCATGAGTGCTTTGGGAAATGTGACCACAATACAAACACACCCAGGCCACCCACAGACCACACACACACGCGCACACACACACCACAGATTTCTAATCTTCTGCTTATTCCCACACCGTGATCAGATGTCATTAGAGCAGTAAGCCTAATGGAAAGCCTGATAGAAAGCGATTATTCAAACACAAAACTCTGTGTGAGTTTTATCAAGCTTTATTAATCTACCAGCTGTGCTGACAAATTTTCTTCACTTAAAAGCTGATGGCAGTGGCTTTTCCTTTCATGTTGTTTTTTCCGATCTTCTGACTCGATCTGAAACGTATTTGACAGGTAACACTGCTTAGTCATGACCCGTTTGATTGGTATTCAGACAGCGACAAGAATGAGTAGATTTATGTGTGCAGATGGGAGCGGAAAACATCCAGGTGACTCACACACACGTCTGGGAGACTCCGCACTTCAGTGTGACGCATAGGTCTGCAAATCATAAAGGATAGAGGGTATGTAATTTACTCACACTCAGACAGACACACTGTAGCTCACCCCTGACTTGAGATGGCTTATTGCACTTATACTCTTATTGCAGCCCCTGGAGACCAACTTGCTAAAAAGTGTAGACACCCCAAGGGTACAAGGGCTAATACTTACGGGAAGCAGAATTTTTCTGTCTCCTTCACAGACACACACTCATGCGCACACAGTTAAAGATGTTTTAATGCTGCTCTAGGCCTAAGAGTCGACAAAACAGCTGTTAGAAGAATTGGCAAAGCTCGGAACATTCCGGAACATTATTAAGACTTTCTATAAAGAAGGCAAACAATGATGTGACTTGGGAGTCGGACCATTTTCTTTTCTCTTCATGTTTCCTGTCAAAATCTGTGCGAATTGTTTATTCATTTCAAGTTCATTTGCAAACGTAGAGACTGAAGAGCTTTGTGTTCATTTCGCAAGGTGTGAGATTTCACACGTGCCACAACATCTCAGGGAACACTTGTGAATATTGTGGTCGTACCGTTTGGCTTGGCTCTTCTTCCTTTCCCATACTGCCAATTCCACACCTTAAACAATAACCCTGACCCATTACCACACTGACTCCAGTCTTATACACTCCTTCCAGAGACCGACCCGTTACTACAGCAACTCTGAAGTTCGATGCTCACCAAAGGTGGGGGTTCGCTCGAGTCAGACACTCATTCAGTCATTTGCCGAACTGCTTAATCCTACTAGGGTCGCAGAAAGGATTGAGCCAGACAGCCTAATTTGCATCTCTTTGGACTGTGGGAGGAAACTGAAGAACCTTCCTCCATCTTCATTGCTGAAGTGCCCTCAAGCAAACCACCTCACCACAGCTGCTCCATCTGGCTGCCCACTGCCCTGAGTGTGTGTGCCCACTGTGTACATGTGCTCACTTTGGATGGCTTAAATGCAGAGCCCTTATTGGATTAATAAGGTGTATCAGAATAAAAAAAATTTACAAATCATAAGCATGGCTCACATGAGGCTGCGGTGACCTTGACCTTACACCTCCAAAATTTAAACTCTTTAAAAAGGGTATCCTTGAGTCATACCTCATGAGGGAGCTACCTGCTACAGCAACACGGCTGCAAGCTTCTGTTTCGAGTGCAGTGATTATAGAAGTATTTAGCCTTTGGTTTCTTCTGATCACAGAGATAAGTGGACGCACAGAGGTGAAAAAACCACTTCAGAATGGCATGGACAGAAATAAAAATTCACGTCTTAAAACTTTCTTTTTCTGTTTTTTTATTTATTTATTTATTTTTTCTAGTCACTTTCACACATGCACTGTGGACAGAAAAACACCAGCATTTAATCAGGAATTCGAGCTAGAACCCAAATCCCATAGAGCCTGATGTGGTTAGCTGACATTTTCTTCTTCTCTTGCCCCATAATTACAAATGGCTTTTACTAGGTCTGGTACAATTCCTTGGAAATTTTGGGGACATCAGCAGTACGGGACTTACTTTTTATAACTATTTATCCTATAAAACTCCGGCACCCTTAAAAAGTTAGCACAAGGAAGTGTCAGCAAATAAAGTTTGTTTAGAATGAGACCATGAGCTCCCAGGTGGCTCATCGACAAGGTGTGTGATTATTAACCCTGAGATCGCAAGTTCGACTCCAGGTTGATGCCACAGCCATCCATGACCGAGAATCCATGGGAGCTAACTGGCCGAGCTCTCAGGGGAAGGAGGGATGGCATATGCTCACTTCCATGTCATTCACAGCGATCACCACCAGCCAATCATGGGTGTCTGTGAGCTTAGTCGTATGAGGGGGTGGATAGAGCTTTCCCTGTATTAGGCTGCCTCCAAATATGCAGAGGCGGGTGGTAGAATCGCATGTCATAGAGAGGGAATGTGCATGCTTACACCCCTCCCTGACTGGTGGTGGTCGTGTGATAGGGAAGGAAATACTTGACAGGTGGATACGACTAAAATTAGGGGAGAAAATAGGGGGGGAAATTGTGAAGAAAAGAATGAGACTAAGTGTTTTCAATATAAATTCCAGCAGTTAACTTGGCTGAGGATATTACTGTTTCCACTCTCACTTGTGGAGCTTGATCGGCCTACTTAGGGCTACTTTGTGGCTAGGTGAGGCCAACTGGTGGTTAAGGTGTAATGTCGATATGAAAGGCTATTTCAGTCAACAAATTTTTTCAATGTAAATTCACTGTTCTTGCTAAACAGCAAAATGATTCAGCTGAATGTTTGCAAAAGCGAAACTGTTTTAGCCGTGCGTATCTGCCATGCTAAAGCTCATTCCCTTAATGTAAGAAAAGAAAAGGAAAAAAAGAAACATCTGTCTGACTTATTTGTAGAAAATAGCATATAAGTTTTAGACCACACGTGCTGATGTTGGCATAAAGCTTTTGTGTTACTGGGCTCACCACTCACTCGCTCACTCGCTCACTCACTCATTTGCTAAACCATTTAATCCTACCAGGGTCACAGGGAGGCGGGTACCTATCTCATCTGACACTGGCCAAAGTCGGGGTACACCATGACCAGCTTGTCAGACCTTTGCAGGGGAACACAACCGTTTACATTCACACACAGACATAGGATCAACCAGAGTACCTCAAGGAAACCCACGCAAGAGCAGGGAGAGCATGCAAACTCCACACAGAAATGCCCGAGCCCGGAAGTTGAGCCCAGAACCTTCTTGCTGTGAGGCAAAGGTGCTAACCACTACACCAACATAAATGCTGGGCTATAAGCACAATAATAGAAATGCAAATGAGTTATAATCTCAAGGCTAAGCTCCAGATATGATAGTGGGACAGCAACTAATGCAGTGTAAAAGTTAATACGAATACGAATAATTTGGAGACATGATAGTATTTCCCCCCAAAAAAATTAGTAAAAACCTTGGTACTTCACATTCTGGTGTCATATAACGCAGCTAAGCAACACTGTAACAACACATAAAGTTTAAAAAGGTAGAAAAAGAGTAAAATCTCTCTTTTAAATAGACAGTGGGAGTGTTTCAGTGTTGACTTAACAAACCCACTCCATGCCACAGCCTGCGCCTTTGGTAAGAGCCACCATTTGGCTCCTGATGTTCATACCATGCACACAACACCACTTCGAAAATAACTCTAATGCATCTTCTAGTGTAGACAGAAGCCAGAGCCCTCAGTACAGCTGCTATAATTGGAGGCTAATGATGGAGGATGGTTGAGGGGAGTTCAGGCTCTCAGAGCACTAAAAGTGGGCAGTGATGGGGGAACGTAATAAAAGTGTCTATAACAGATAACAGGAATTGGAGAATGGAACTGATATGCTTTTAAAACACACACACACACACACACACACACACACACACACACACACACACACACACACACACACACACACACAC
>JAOUQZ010000033.1:7129072-7140223 GCA_028564935.1 Neosilurus hyrtlii | reverse complement strand
TTGGGTGAAACCAGATAAAAATACAAACCATGTAGCAGAAACTTCACTACAGTTTAACATGAAGTCTAGCTGGTTATTTTATAACTGTAATGGGAATCGTAGTCCTAAATCCTTTCAGTAAAAGAGTTCATATCACCAGCAGTGAAAAGTCGTCATCACAGGTTCTGAGTGGATATTTAGGACCATATGGATCATTATCACCAGGAGCGAGGGGTTTCCAAGATCAGAACTCCAACCAGTAGTAGCACATCAGGACGGATTACAGGGTTCAGAGAGCAGAAGGATCAGAATCACTGGGATCTCAGAAGTAGCATGTGTACCTCAACAAAAACCCAGAGTGAGAGAGAGAGAGAGAGAGGTTTTTAGGTATTCTCATAATGTAGTGTAATGGTTAAGTAAGAGAGTTTATTAGTGCTGAGTACAAAAAAGGGACTCCGGCATGAGTGACTATTGCGGCATAAATAAAAAGAGAGAACCAGAATGAAGACAGACATGAGGGCACCCTGTAACGTAAGGAAATCAGCCACTCCACTGTCAAAATGTCTGCTTTATTAGGAGCATGCGCCATCAAATGGCCACTAATTACTCTCTTAATGATGTGGGATTGGGAAGGGTGTACTTGTTTTTCCCCCACCTGGTTTTTGAAAGCTGGTTTACTCTTCTTTACAAAATGGCTACATATTAAAATAATAATGATGATGTCAGCATGATATGGATCACATGAGTAAAGAATAGAAAGCGGGTGTAATTTCTTTTCTTGATGACTGGGTATGTAATTAATATTGTTTTGTTGTTGTTTTCTCCACAGGACAAATTGATTGTGCAGAGATTGAGCAAGCATTTAAAGAGCTGGGAATGAACATCTCAAAGGAAAAAGCCCAAAAGATTCTTCAGAGGTACTCAAAACTCACATGAACATTATCAGAGGGATTTTTTTTCTTCTTTGCTTCTACCCACACAGTGACAGAGAGAGGCTCATGACCCAGTCAGTTTATTCAGTGATTGTGTGTATTATGGCAGTCAGAGAGCTCAAATAGGTGATCAACCATGAGCTGAATCCCAAACAACAAACGCAGACAATGTTTTGAGAGATCCAGTGAGACAAGAGAAAAGCCAAATGTATTTGTGTGTGATGAGCATCATCTCCGCCTGTAATCCAGTTTATCTTTGTCTCTCTTTGCTCTAAGCATACGGCATGTGCAGCCACAGAGATATAAAGGGACTTATCTGGGATTGAGTTGTAAACTAGGCTAAGAGTCCAGACAAGAATCAAAAGTCCCGGAGGAAGACAGTAGAGCAGAAAGCATTTCAGGCAGGTGATATTCACATTTCCATTTTGGAACAAATCTTTTAAAAGTTTGAACAAAGTTTTATTTGGATTTCCCCCCAATATTTGTTCCTAATTCAGTCGTAGCCAATTCCCATCCTTCAAGTTTTGCCTCCCTCTCATGCAACTACCACCAACCAGGGAGGCATGAGAGCAAGCACGTGCCCCCTCCATGTCACTTGGTGCAGCCACCCACATCTTTACTGCATATGAATATTCAGGGGTGGCCTAACACATTGGGGGTAAAGCAATATTTGCTCCTTGTATGCATGAGCTCAGAGACGCTTGTGATTGGCTGGAGATCACTGTAAGTGACCGGGAGGTGAGCGGCAGGTAAGAGAACTGAAGTTCTTCCCGAAGGTGATCAGGGTTGCATTCAGTTCCTCCACACCAGACTCATCAAACCACATTCCTCGGGTCTTGCTTTGTGTTCGGACACATAGTTCTGCTGAAACAGGTTAGGGTCTTCCCCATGGTGTTAGAACGATGTGTAAAATAAAAAAATATCTTTATATGCATAAGATTCTTTAACTTCAGTGGCTGCATAGATTCTACATGCTGATGTCCCACACAGGATTTTTTCCCGCCTTCGCAGAACTTCTCTGGGGCTCCCCCGCCCCTGCCCATCGATCACCCGCACGTTCTTAAGCAAGAAAGTAAGGATCTAGTCTTGAAAACTCGCAGTGTCTCCTCCATAATGTAGAAATGGTTTGTGCAAAGTTTGACGGCTCAAACTACAGTTCACTATAAAGTCTATCTAAAATCTGATGCGACTGAAGGTAGGAGCACAACAAACTTATTTCAGTATCTCAGACACACGTGTAGACTCGGCCAAGTAGACAGTCTAGACACTGTTAATGTGGTAAATGATTATTATTGGTGGAAAAAAATAGATTTTTAATGGAAAATCTACATCAGTGTACAGAGGCCCATTTTCAGCAACTGTAATACGTGTGTTCCAGTGGTGCACTGTGTTCACTAATCCAGGTTTATCACGTTAAAAGCCTAACTTATAATTATAAAACCCTTTTGCAGTTACAGTTGTGCTTAAAAGTTTACATACCCTGGTAGAATTTTTTTTAATATATAGATTTTGCAGAGGTCTCATATGATTTCTCTTAGCTCCGTCCACGTATCCCATGTATATCAACATTAATTCATTTTAATAACTTGTTTATAGAAGGGAATTAAAACCACGCAATAACATGCCATCTTAGTCTCGACATGTAAAGTACACCGTTTAGAAACCGTAGGTTTTGAGACCATTTTAATAACACAACAATACCATTAACCGTTTATTTATTTCACATCATTAATGATGAGGTGACATCACGTGACCTGAGTATTATACGCCTCTTGTTCTCTATGGTACACTCTCCCAGAAACATTTTCTTACATTTTTCCTTAAAAAAACATTCCCCTCGATGGTGAGATACTTTTTCCTTATCAATGGTGCGCCGTTCGCGTGGTGCTTTTCTGAAGGTAACCACCCTCACCTGTTCACTAGGCTCCTGACAGACCCCTGCATGCTTGAGCCAGTGCTGCACTGATGTTGCTGTATTTGTGGTTGAACTTAATAAAACAGGAAAAGGATATTAAAGACTATCCACGGAATTGAAAATGCCAATCAGCAGTGTTCAGATTTGAGTTAAGAAGTGCAAAATGAGGGATTCTGTTGAAACCAAGCCACGGTCAGGTAGACCAATTTCAACTGTGAGGAAAATTGTTTGGGATGCAAAGAAAAGCCCACAAATAACTGCAGCTGACTACAGGACTCTCTGAAAGAAGAGGTGTGGCTTCTTCAAGGTGCACATGAGGAGGCACTTGAAGAGAACTAGGCTGCAGGGTTGAGTTGTCAGAAGAAAGCTGTTGCTACACCAGTGCCACAAAGCAGCCCACTTACAATAAGCCAAACAGCACAGAGACACGACTCAAGAATTCTGGAACAAAATTATTTGGAGTAATGAGACAAAAAAAAAAATTGTACTTTATTGCCACAACCATAAATTTCATTAAGAGAGGAATCAGCAGAGCCTATGATGAAAAGTCCACCATTCCTTCTGTGAAACACAGAGGTGGAGCCCTGATGTTTTGGGGATGTGTGAGCTACCGTGGCACGTGGGAACTTAGTCAAAATTGATGGCAAGATGAATGCACCATGTTATCAGGAAATACTGAGGGAATATTTGCACTCCTCAATATCATTGAGTCACTTTGGGAAATCTCAAACGTGCAGTTCATTCAAGACTTTAAGAGAATTTAGAGGAACTGGAGGCTTTTTACCAAGAAGAATGGGCAGCTGTACCATCTGAGAAAATAAAGGGCCTCATCTACAGGTTGTCATTATGATTTAAAAAGAGCAAACATGATTGTTCGATAATAAATGGCTTCATGCAACCACTAACCATGAGTGAAAGAAAAGGTTTTGTATTATCATTTATATTTTCTGAAAAATGGAAAAAATATCACAAATCCTGCCAGGGCATGTAAACTTTTCAGCAAAACTGTATGTCAGCACAAATGAAAACTGTTGTTCTGATTAAAGGAGCAATATACTTGCCCTTCTTTAGATTAGCTGAGTATCTGGAGAATCAGCATGTGTTGATTATAGAATTAAAATGGCCAGAAAAAGGATTTTCTTCTGAAATTCTTCAGTCTAGATTTGTTCTGAGACATGAAGGCTATTTCACATGAGAAACTGCCAAGAAAGCGAAGATCTCATACAGCAGTGTGTACGTCTGCCGTCATAGAACAGAAGAAACTGGCTCTAACCGGTGCACAACTGAGCAACAATGCCTAGTTTGCTAAAGAGATGCCTGACAAGTCCTCAGTTCAAATGGCAGCTTCGTTAAATAGTACCCACAAAACACCATTCTCAACTACAACAGCGAAGAGACGACTCCAGGATGCTTCTAGGCACAGTTGCGTAGGAGAAAGCCATTTCTGAGACAGGTCAGTAAAAGGAAAAGGTTCTGCTGGGAGGAAGGACACAGATATTGAACAGAGGAAGACTGGAAAAAAGTCCTAAGAACAAACAAATATAAGGAATTGAGGGGTTTGAATCACAAGAACATTTGTAAGGTGCAGAGCAAAAGAAAAGATGCTGGAGGAGTGCTTGACACCATCTATCAAGCATGGTGGATGAAATGTAACGGTCTGGGGGTTCTTTGGTGGTGGCAAAATGGCAGATGTGTACAGGGAAAAGTAGACAAGGAAATCAATCATTCTGTTTTACAAAACTATGCCATACCTTGTGGACAGTCCTTGATTGGACCTGGTTTCCTCCAACAACAGGACCAAAGCTTCAAATTATGCAAATTATTTACAGAAGCGGCAGTGTTGATAGGCTGGATTAAGGCTGTTAAATATAAATATATATCTGATATCATATATATATATATATATATATATAGAGAGAGAGTAATTGACAAAAGTCTTGTTGTACGTGTGGATATTCATGTATAAAAGCCTGTATCCCACCAACCTATTAGCCTGATTTTCATGAACTATGATGTTACGGCTTCTTAAATATAAACACTCCCATTTTTTCCTGAACAGAAGTCTAGTTGCAGAGATTTCATTTCACTTTCAAGATTATATTTATTACAGAAAAATAATCAAATGGCCCTGTTTATAACCTAATATATAATACTGTAGCAAATATAACATAGTAGTGAAAATTTCCTCTGCAAACATGACCAAGATTGTACCAGACTCCCAGGTGCTCGTCGTGATAAATAATTATCATATTTAAAGAATCAAGGTCTTCAAATTACAAATAATAAAAATTTATAAATGCTACTAAAAACACTTGAGGCTCAAAACACTTTTAATCTATTTTCAGTATATGAGGAAGCAATTTTAGAGGGCGGCTCGTTCATCAAATGGTCAGAAAACAGTGTGTTATCAACCCAACGCAATAATCTGGTGATATTAGTGTCTGGTAATGTTCCCACACCTCTTACATAGCTCTGTGATCCCTATGTACTGGAGGTGACCTTAAACCATGATGTTTCACTTTCATACATGACTGGCTCTTCGGTGAACTCTGGGTCCAGAGAGAATTTTCTAGATGGTCAGTAACAACATTGGTGGTGTAGTGATATGATACTGAATTAATAATTCATCTCAAATATCATTAATTTCTCCATGTTTCTGCTAATAACAGTTTCCACGTGTTCGGGCCTTGGTAAGCACGTCATGGTGTTCTAGCTGTGTCTTGCCCACTGCTCCGAGTGTGTGTGTGCTCCCAGTTTACGTGTGTGTGTGTGTGTGTGTGTGTGTGTGTGTGTGTGTGTGTGTGTGTGTGTGTGTGTGTTAATGTTCAAGAAACTTTATTGTCATTTCAACCACATATAGCTGACGCAGTACATAGTGAAATGAAACAACGTTTCTCCAGAACCGAGTGTTACATAGACATACAAGTATAATTTTTTTTCTGTACAAGTGTGTGTTCACTTTAGGGAGTGTTCAGGGAGGCAATAATTTCCCGTGTGTGTGTGTGTGTGTGTGTGTGTGTGTGTGTGTGTGTGTGTGTGTGTGTATATATATGTATACCAACACACACATGCATATGTGGATAAATGGCCCCGTATAAACAAATCAGAAATAAAGGTTTTTGTTTTAGCAAATCACTTGGCAATCATAAGAGACATTGCCAGTTAGAATGATCTAACCCGAGGAATTTCCCTATTACAAGACCGCAGCCTTGGAATGTCTCAACATTGTTATCTAGAGTCTTGATTAGGTTAGGTCTTGGTCAGCCAACTCCATGGGACCCCTAGGAGGGCACCCAGTTGAGAAGAACCCTGGGGAGCCTGGCATTCCTGCCTCTTGCTCAAAGTAAAGAAAGCAAGCCTACCTGATATTGACGCGGAGGCAACAGGTCCTGCTCTGTCACTTGGTTTGGAATGTGGTCTTGAAGACAAACTTTAAAGATTCCATGGAAAAAGAGGTGGTTGGAAGAGTCCAGCTATTAATTACAACGATCCTGCTCAAAACTAATGGAAATGCTGGTTTGGTTGCTGAGGGGGTTTCTCAGTGTTGGTCTGTTGGCCATGAAGTGGTAGTACAAGTGACAGTACTGTTTGTCTGGTTGATTTTTATGCATTTGTTTGCAGTGGGGCGGCTAAAACAACTGAACGCAATCATTAGAAGGGGGCACATACTTTTGTTCGTGTGATGTATAATGTTTTACAATCTCTGTTTGTGTACTTTACTGCTCTGTGTACCATTAAGTGTTTTATATATATGTATAATAGGGTTGATATAAAAACAGCTGTGGTATAATTCAAACATTTCATTGTTTTAGGAATATAAACAGATCCAGATGTTCATGGAGCTCTCTCTGTCTCTGATCTTCTCTTTCAGCATTGATGTGGATGGCACTATGACAGTCGAGTGGAATGAATGGAGGCAACACTTTCTCTTCAACCCAGCCACCGACCTGCAGGAGATCATACGCTACTGGAAACATTCCACTGTAAGCACCTCACGCCCCAAACAGGCAACACCCATACACGCACACACACAAGCCATCCAGTGGCACCCCGACACCCGCCCGAGTCACAAAGACATGCACCCAAGTTTCCCAAACACATGTGCCCCAGCCATCCACATGGATTTATTGGTATAAGAGGTATAAGCACTAGATAATGTTTTTTTAGAAAGATCCAAAAAAACTAGTTTGTATACAAAAGGAGTACTTATGAATGAGGAACACACACACACACACACACACACACACACACACACACACAGGCACAGTAATTTGCCTAAGCATGCACACAGGTGACCTCCAGACAACCTTTACCTGCTATTGTAACCCGGTTGAAGTTCAGTGATAGACATTCCTTTAAGAGGTGTGTCGTAGCTTCACTCGGCAGACCTTCCCACTGTGTGTGCTGCATTAACAACATTTATTACCATTTAAAACAGTGTGTAGTGGGGTATTTTAGCCATTTTCATGTACCTAAGGACTTCGATGCAGTAGCCATCACCAAGTTAACTTTCACATCGTCCACCTCTAATTATAAATGATTGAATTTAATACTACTGCCAGCCAGATTCCGAGGTTACTGTGGAACATATTTGGATAATCTGACCTATAAGTTTATCTGTTCAAAGGTTGTGCAGGTACTGTAGCAGAATTAAACTCATTATGAAATAAAAGCAGAGGCAGTGAGTGAGATAAGGATGGGGTGAAAGTTGAGTAGTTATGAAGGGTGTGGTAATTGTGATCGTTAGTAATCAGGAGATTGGTGAAGTTGTAGAGCTGGCATCGGGCTGTGTATGGTGTATGAGACAGGAGGAAATGTCAGCATTCATAGGGCACAAAACTGTATGTACCATGTGTACAGTGGGTAACCTCCCACTATCTTAAATACTACCTTAAAGATGTAATACATCTTTTTACATCTTACAAAAAAAGATGCAACATTTAAATTCAAATTCAAATTTGTCACATACAAATTATACACAGTACAATATGCAGTGAAATGCTTAGTAGCTTAGCACACACACCGCTGCCTTTAAATTCATTCATTCATTTTATTCTGCAATAATTTCTCCTGCCTTTTCTCCCTCTAATTTAGTTGTAGCCATTTCCCACCCGTCAAATATTGTCTTTCTATCATTCAGTTTTTTTATTTTTATAGCGTTTTTTTTTTTTTTTTTTTACAATCGACATTGTTACAAAGCAGCTTTACATAGTAAAAGTAATTTCACAGCCACCACCAAACAGGGTGGGGCGTAGTCAAGTATATACCCCCTCCGTGACAGGTGATACTGCCACCGGCATCTTTATGAACTGCTGTGCATGCACATTCAGGGATGGCCTGACACACTTGGAGAGAAAGTGCTAGCTGCCCCTTGTATGAATGAGCTTACAGACACACATGATTGGCTGGTGAGTACTGTAAGCGTATGCCATCCCTTCTTTGCTTGTGAGCTCTGCCAGTCAACTCCCATAGACGCCCGGCTGCCGATGGCTGCAGCGTCAACCCAGATTCGAACCTGCGTAATGTTATTTCCCATATTTTGTCTCATTCAATTTAATCTTACTTTTATTTTAATTGCTTTTCTAGCAAATCAGTTTTGATTTCAGCCGGCTAAACAGCTTTGTATCTGACAGTGTCTGTCCTGTTCAGCCCTGTAATAAGGAATTAATGGAAACATTGCTCTCTAAAGATGTTTTTGGATGTAATATGCGGAAACACAAGGAAATTTAACCAGCACTAGGTCTGTATGGTTTATTTTTTTATTTTAAACCGTGATAATGAAGACACTGCCTGCCTGAGTGTCAATTTCTGTCAATTTGATTTAAGCATTATACACTTGGAATAATGATTTATGATCCAAAGATATCAGACCAATCAGATTGCACCATTCTCTTGTAGTATACACTAATTTTCTATATTATACTTGACCTCCTTCAATAATCGCTTAATAAACTGCAAGCCGGTTATTATCATGAGATAAACCCTGACTGATTCGCTGTACTTAATCCTGCTTATAGCACGACTACATGCACAGAATATCGATTCAGAATGATTTTGATTTAAAAACTTATTTGAGTTCTTCTCAGCAGCAGTCGGTTATATTTAAAAGTGGTGTGTTATAAAAATAAATACCAACTGTTACTGGTTTATCAACATTGTGCCCTAGGTGTTGGATATCGGTGACAGTCTGACCATCCCAGATGAGTTCACTGAGGAAGAGAAGAAGACTGGTCTGTGGTGGACCAGTCTGGTTGCAGGTGCGGCAGCAGGAGCAGTGTCGCGCACAGGAACGGCTCCGCTGGACAGAATGAAAGTGTTTATGCAGGTGAAGTTTATGGCAGTTGCTTTTTCTCTTATTCTTCCTGTGTTTTATTGTATTTACGCCACACCCTTTCAGTATATTTGGTAAATTAGTGTGATTTTAAAGAATAAGTCTTTAGTCACTGTGTTTAATGTTCCAGGTTCATTCCTCAAAAACCCACAAAATCAGTCTAATCAGTGGATTCAAGCAAATGATTAAAGAGGGTGGCATCATGTCTTTGTGGCGAGGAAACGGGGTCAACGTATTGAAGATTGCCCCTGAAACAGCCATCAAGTTCATGGCGTATGAGCAGGTGAGAGGCTGCATAAACAGATGAATGACAGGTAGACTGGTTGACTAAACAATTGAGGGTGATGTGGCTACCGTTCCCCAGGAAGTATTAACCCTCGAGCAGCAGTAAAAGCTTTGCGTTATCTTTGACGTGTCTGTAAGCTTTGCCCATTTGAATTTTCACTCTTTCACAACTTTTTCCCCCAAATTGTTCCTTTGTACTGTTCGCCCTGGACCATTGTCCTAAATATTATAGTGTAAATATTCACTGTAGACACAGATCTCTGGCTGACTGGAACAGGTTGTACTCAAGGACTTGCCTGTATTTGTGTTGATATCAACAAAACTTTTAATTCCTTTACCCAAAAAGCAGCCCCACAACGTGATGCTACCACCACCACATTTTACTCTAGAAATGAAACTAGCTTTTCCACCTGTTTTACTTTCACCTGCTGGTGCTGGTGCCAGATGGGTGGGTTTGAGAATTTTTGTTGTGTAACTGCTGAATGAGGTGAAAAACTAAAAAATGTGGCGTGAGCGACTGTGTGAGGAGAATCAGCAGTTTGTTTTGAATATAGTAACTCAAATAATCACCCTTTACATCCGTGATAAGCAATAAAAAAAAAAAAAACAAGCATCTCTGCATGAAATCTCCAGGAGATCAGCAGATTCTTAGATACTTTTCTTCAAGCCTGTTTTGTGTCTGATTCTTCATGGACTGATCATCTCTCCTCTAGTATAAGAAGCTGCTGTCCTCAGAGAAAGGGAAGATTAAGACCCACGAGAGGTTCATGGCAGGTTCTCTGGCTGGGGCTACAGCGCAGACCATCATCTACCCCATGGAGGTAAAAGAGAACTAGGATTTATTTCTTATACTGCATGATCGGTGTCATTCCAAAGAAATAACATTTAATCATTAGAATAATTTCTTCGGCCTCATTCTCATCAGGTGATGAAGACGAGACTGACGCTGCGGAAAACCGGACAATATTCCGGAATGTTCGACTGTGCCAAGAAGATTCTGAAGAAGGAAGGAGTGAAAGCTTTTTATAAAGGCTACATCCCCAATATCCTGGGCATCATTCCCTACGCAGGGATAGACCTGGCCGTCTACGAGGTGCAGTCTGGTTTCTCTTCTCCGCAGACCTGTTTGTATTCAGGACTGGTGTTCCGGCTGGTAACTGTGCACATCAGTTAACAGAACCTGACACCACAATGGAGTTTTGGGATACAAACATCTGACAGATTAATTTCGCTTGATAAATGGCTCGCGGGTTATCTCGGTAGTGCGAGAGCAGGTGGGAGCTGTCTGGTCATTTCTCAGGGCGCTATGTTTCCCATCTAACCTGAACGAGAATGCCGTTTGCTTTCTCCGTTTTTTATCATTCTACACGCATTACATAGACTGATCACCCAGCTGATCGCCAACTCCAAAAACAGCCACAGGTGATATTAAAAGATGGCACACCAGGTTAAATTACTGGGTTTTTGGGATGTAAGAAAAAAATTAACCAATAATCTAAACTTACACACAACTTAATACGATATAGTATTATATAAGATCTAGATATGATATATTTAATATGATATAGTATTATATAAGATCTAGATATGATATATTTAATATGATATAGTATTATATAAGATCTAGATATAATATATTTAATATGATATAGTATTATATAAGATCTAGATATGATATATTTAATATGATATAGTATTATATAAGATCT
>JAOUQZ010000033.1:7115246-7128859 GCA_028564935.1 Neosilurus hyrtlii | reverse complement strand
GGGACGCTGTGGGTGCAGCTGCACTAAAAGTTGATTCTGACCAGATCAAGAAACCGACTGACTCCGTGAATGGAAGGTTTGTGACTGTTATTGAAAAGAAGGGGGGCGATATTGGTCAGTGAGTTACAAGTGAGATGGAAAATGTTTGTTTTTCATTTAGTTGCATAATAATTCATCACACTAATAGTTGCCTAATAATGGTGTACATATAGATATTCTCTTAAAGCCAAAACTTCACTTTTACTATTTAAATGTTCAGGTTTGAGGGTTTGTTAACATTTTGGATTCACCAAGAGCACCGTATAGTACTAAGCCTAATAATTGTGCACACAGTGTATATACATACAATATATACATGCACGCGCACACATACATGAATAAAAACATTGTGCTTAAAAATGTATTAGGCCACCTGTCATAAAAAAGAAATACAAATACTTTAAAAAAGTTTTTGTTTTTGTTAGTTAAAGAACGAAAATCAATCACAAATCAGCCTGAAACTCTACAATACCATCACAATACCTGCTCAGATACAAATCTGATATGAAAAAAGATTATTATTTTGAGTCTAAAACAAGCCTTTAACTTTGGAAATATATATCATTACCAGTACTGAACTAAATTCCATCAGGTAAAAAGTGAGAACTTAATAAATAGCATCAACCTTAGCTAGTGAGACATGCCTAAAAAAGGTTGAGCTCATCAGACTACATGTTCAGTGTGCCTGTTGTTGCTCCATCACACTGAGCATATTCAGCTGGGTGATGGAGTTTTAAATGTCTTATCAGGTTTATTGTTCTGAACGTTACTGTGGTGGTTTCCCATGCTTTACTTTAGCCTTACACAAATAACATAACAAATAACTTCCACACTGATGACACGTTAGCGTGCACGTGACTGAACTGTCAGAATTTAAAATATGGGAGAATGCCGCTGATCTCTGGTTAGGGTCAGTCATACTAAAACCTGGCTGATTCTGGTCTCTAGCCGGTTTCTTGGTGCATCTCTAATTAATGTCTTAAATAAATGAATGGAATAAAAGAAGAGATTTGTAGAATTGTTCCTGGACCCATCTGTAAACAAAGCAACTCTAATCTCATCACAGTGCTTCAGTCACCTCACAGCAATAAGGGTCTGGGTTCGAAGCTCACAGTCAGCTAAACGACCATTTCAAGCAGGCTTTGCTGAGTTGATGAAGAAAATAAAATGACAGATTTCATCACATGTGTTTTACTAATAGCTTTATTTCTAAATTTGCTAGGAGGAAAACTAATTGAGTCAGATACAGGTGTGTAAATATACGTGACCCGCTCAAGCCAATTTTCTTTGACTCTTACTCAAAACACGACCTTGTGACTTAATCCGTATTATGCTTTAGAAGGTCACATACGATATATAAATTTAAGCACTGCTTAAAGGCGGAGCTCCTGATATATATTTCTATTGATGGGTGTCCCAGGCTGATGTTATAAAAGTAGTGCAGCTCCCTTTAAGGAATTAACTTCACCTCTGGCAGAAACAAACAAATAAATAAGTCTCTCCTGAGTTTCCTGACTATGTTCTGAAGTTAAAGAATGAAAGGTTAGTTTCATTATAGTTTTCATTTGTCTGCCTGTCACTCACTGATTTCCACCTTCACTTCTATCACCTGTCTTGTTAGTGTAATTATCCGTTTAACGAGTTGATGTTCCATGCTCCCGTTCGTGCTTCATAATTTGCTCAGTGAAAGTTTTTCTGCCTACCTGAGTTAGATTGTATGTTGTTTATTCTGTGCGAGTCTGAGTGGTGGTAGTGTTCAATCCTCCAATTTTGGGTTCCAGTTTCATTATGAATGAATCTATTTTTTTAATTGCCAGCTGTCATGATTCAAATCATCACCAACTCAATCATAGACATGGGACAACCATTGAGGTCATGTTCCATGCCTATGGGGCTCTGCTCGGGATGAAACACAATTAAAGTGCATTGATAGCAGTGTTAAGGACACACACAAACACACACACACACACACAGACACAGATGCTCACTGTTCGCCAGCTGCCTTTGCAGATTCTGCAGCTCCTGGTTAACCTCAGCCAGTGAGAAGCCCCCTGTGGTGCTAGAACGGGGTCTTGGGTGTTGTTTTTGGGGGTCAAATGGCGGAAAAGCCATCTGAGCAGAGAGACAGTGTGGGCTCTGGGCTAAAGGGGCAGAATTGTGATCTGTGGAAAACGAGGGGGCCAAAAATGTACAGGTCAAACTTGTCTATTGTGGAATAAGGATGCGCTGAGACCAACCTTTTGTTTAGTGTTGAACACACTGAGTGACGGTTCATTAGTAAACATAAAGAACACTACCTTTGTGGAAACTACAAGCTTCAGGATTTCTCCAGTATTCAACTAAATCATCTGTTGTTCTTTCTCATGTCCTCCTACCTGTGTGTATCTGGCCGTCCATGAGCCGGTGGGGGGTGTAGTGCATGCTGGGACAGCAGTTGGAGGACCGGTGGCTGTGTGAAGATGTGATGGATGGCGGGTTGGATGGACATGGATGTGATGGCACAGGATGCAGAGGGTCTATAACAGAGAGGGTGAGACAGAAGAAGAAGGTGAGATGAACAGTTTCAGACACATGCACGTGTCAACATGCATGAATGTGAAAATTTTTATCAATAATTAAACAGCAACTGTTATTAGAAGGCACTAGTAAAATATAAGTGGTGCTGCGAGATTAAATGCTGAAAAGCCTGAAAAGCCAACATGTACGACAGCAGTTAAAATGTTATACATGGGGGTCAATCTTCCAAGAATGAATATCAAATAATACTTATGCTTGAAATACCCAGCCCTTGTCCTCCTCCTCCATCTCAGCCGACTCTGGGCGAGGGCGGGCTACAACCTGGACAGCTCGTCAGGCCATCGCAGGGCAGAAACACACTGACAGCAATACAACAGTCTACTCTTTTCGTACGACATCAACGGTTCCTTTACATGCCTCTCACCGCGGACAGTGAGAGACATGGCTGGCCTTAGATAACCCAGTGAGCTGCACTGGGGGACAGCAGTGACAACTGATAGTGGGGCTTGAATCCCTGACCCCCAGATCAGTAAGCCAGAACCCAACCACCTGGCCACCACTACCCATATTAACCCAAAGGCTTCCAGCTGATTTTTTTCAGAAGATGGAACGAAACTAATTCAAAACTCTACAATGACAATAACCTGAAATGAGGGTTGAATGAGAGACCCTGAAACCACGAAGTAGCATCACTGCTTACTGCGCCACTCTGAACCAACAACAACATTTCATCCCAGCCCTCCTCACTTTTGACTGTTTTAAACACTCAATCACTCACTCATCTGCCGATCCGCTTCATCCTACTAAGGTCTAGAGCCTATCACAGCCGACACGGGAATAAGGTGGAATACACCCTGAACAGCTCAACAGACCATTGCTGGGCCAACACACACATTCATTAACACTCACATGGGAATGTGCATGTCTTGGATTGTGGGAGGAAACCCACATAAGCTCAAAGAGAACATGCAAACTCCACACAGAGACGTCCTCGCCTAGCCTGGGACCAACCTTCTTGCTGTGAGGTGGACATACACCACTGTACCACCCATGTTTTTAACAGCATGTTCTTTTATAAGAAAAAATGAGGTTGCACAAGATGGGTGTGTGTTGTGTGTGTGTGTGTGTGTGCATGCGTGTTCAAATAACATACCATCAGTGACCTCCTCTTGGCCAAACTCACTGATAGTGTCCAGTTCTGAACATAAATCCAAGTCTTTGTTGGTGGAGCCCTGTTCATCCATGACCAAGGACGCTGGTTCCAACTGCTCAGCATCTCCTGAGAGTGAGTGGTTACTGGCGGGCGTATCTGCATGGGGCTGCTGCTGCAACTGCTCAAGTTTGCTGCTCAGTGACTCAATGAGTTTATTTTTCTCTTGGAGCTCCTTACTTAACCTGATGAGCAGAATACAGCATCAATCAACACAACTACAGAGTGAAAGACATCAAATGAGTTTAGTGATAGAGTCTAAAATTTTACACAACCCCGTACACCCTGCATCTTCAGAACTCATCAGCGAAGAAGATTAGGGCTCTGTCTGCATTAACGGCTTTGTGGGGGAAAACTAGTATTTATTTAATTCACTGAACTCTCATGAAAAGCTATTTAAATTTTATAAAAAGTCATTTTCTCCCTACATCCCTCCATTAATGCATACATAATCACCACACACATAAAAACAGACTCGGGGAATGAAACCAAACAACTTCACTGTAGCTGTGTAGAATTAAATGAACTGTGACGAAGCTATATTAATAAATATACTGTCTGTGGGGAGAGGCGTGTTAAAGAACCATTGCTGTCATTCGTAAAGAGTAGGCTGGCTGCCATCAGCGTGTTTCTGCCCTGTGATGGCCTGGCGAGCTGTCCAGGGTGTACTCTGCCCTTGGCCCAGAGACGGCTGAGATGGGCATCAGCCTCCCCGCGACCCTGATTAGGATTAATGAATGAATAAGTTAATAGTGTCTGATTTCTTTCAGGTGAATTTTGGACTACGAGCTCCTTCAGAGCTGATTAATTTATATTCATTTACATGATTTTTTATATTGTCCTTTGATTAAATGGTTTTGGTCCAAACTTTTCCAGTCTCTTCTATACTGCTCTGTTATTCTTACAGTTGTACATACAGCGAACTCAACAGATAAAGGTCCTTATAAAAAATAAGCCACCGTTCATAGGTCTAACAAAGTTGCACAGATTAATACAGGTGGTAATATTATAGCACATCTTTAAAGGTGATGTTATGAAATAAACAGGTATACAAAACTGAAAATAGACTGCAGGGCTCCAAAGCTCTCACTGCCCAGGAATGTGTATTTTAAAGTTGATCTATATCTTCCTTAAACCACAATCAAAGCTGTCGTGTTAAACAAATGCAGTCCAGCTGGCTCATTAATTATACACAGATTCTGGTGTGCACCAATCCCAGGCAAGGTACCTGTAAAATAAACCCCTATACCAAATTTCATCAAAATCCGAGCATGCATTGTGAAGTTATTGTCCAGAAACCAAAGTGTGACAGACGGACGTATGGACGCCACCCATTCCAATAGCTCACCCATGTGGCAGGGACTAAAAATAGATATAAACTATCACTTTTATATGGGCATGGAACTCCATGGAACATGTTTTCATGTTAACTGGTGACACTGGCATATAATAATGTTTACTTTCTGCTATTTCTGCCAACATTTTCCTTACTTCTGTTTGACTTCTGCAGATTCATCAAGACTATAAAGCTGATTCAGAGTGAAATCTGACGCTTCACTTGGTTGTTCAATAAAGTTAAACATGAGTTGTGTTTGTGTATGGCACCAAGACAAATTATACAAACAAAACTAAATTAAATAAATGTATAAACTGTTAGACAGTTATAATAACCAGGTTGGGTTTCGAACCCAGGCCTGTGAATTGAGAATACTCTATCATCCACCAGCATGTCTCCTAACCCATGCCTAAAACCATGCCTCCTAAAATCTACCACCATATGAATGATATATAGTTTATATTATCTCTCCCAAAAGCATACGATATGGTGGCGTAGTGGTTAGAACGGCCACCTTACAGCAAGAAGGCCATGTATGACCTCTCTCTCTCTGCCTTTTGGGTCGGTCCTCTGTTGTTTGTGCTTATTCACCAAATGACGGTTCAGGTGACTCTTTTGGAGTCCCTAGTGGGCAAGCTAGAGAGCTTTCTCGGTGACTCCCTTGTTATCCTGGAAGGCCTCTCTGATCTGAACCCGAATGGTGTTTTGTTGTTGGACTTCTGTGCTCGTCATGGTTTGTCCATTACAATTTTCTGGACACTCAGGTGAAGAGGGGAACTGAGCTGTCAACCAATCATCACCTGGTGGTGAGCTGGCTCCGATGCGGGGCTCCAGACCAGGCAGGCCTAAGCGTGTAGTCAGGGTTTCCTGGGAACATTTCGCAGAGTCTCCTGTCAGAAGGGCCTTTAACTCCCACCTCCAGCAGAGCTACAACCACATCTCAAAGGAGTCAGGGGACATGGAATCAGAATGTTCCATGTTTCGTGCCGCCATCATTGAGGCAGCAGACCATAGAAGTGGCCAGAAGGTCATCTGTGCCTGTTGTAGCAGTAACCCCCAAACCCGGTGGTGGACACCTGCGGTGAGGGGGGCCGTCAGGCTGGAGGCCTATCAGGTCTTTCTGGCCTGTGGGACTCCCGAGGCAGCAGACAGGTACCAGCAGGCCAAATGTGCTGCAGCCTGGGCTGTCACCGATGCAAAATCTTGGGTGTGGGAGGAGTTCAGTGAGGGCCTTGAAAGCGACTATTGGTTGGCATCGAAAAGGTTCTGGACCACCATACAACGCCTCAGGAGGGGGAAGCAGAACTCCACAAACACTGTTTACAGTGGAAGGGGGGAGCTGCTCACCTTGACTGGGGATGTTGCCAGGAGGTGGAAAGAATACTTCAATGACTTCCTCAATCCCACTAACATACCCTCCATGGAGGAGAAAGACCCTGGAGGTTCGGGTGGGCCCGGGTGGGCCCGGCCCACCCATTGCTGGGGCTGGGGGCCCACCCATTGCTGGGGCTGAGGTCGCCAAGGAAGTCAAAAAGCTCCTTGTTGGCCGGGCTCCAGGGGTGCATGAGATCCACCCTGAATGGCTCTGGATGTTGTAGGACTGTCTTGGTTGACACGTCTCTGCAACATCGCGTGGTAATCGGGGGCCGTACCTCTGGATTGGCAAACCGGGGTGGTAGTTCCCCTTTTTAAAAAGGGGGACTGGAGGGTGTGTTCCAACTATTGTGAAATCATACTCCTCAGCCTACATGGAAAAGTTTATGCAGGAGTACTGGAGAGGAGGATCCGACGATTAGAACCTCAAATTCAGGAGGAACAATGTGGTTTCGTCCTGCTTACAGTACTTTTAACAAGTTCTATAAACTCTAAAGGGTCCTAGACGGGGCATGGGAGTTTGCCCAATCTGTCCACATGTGCTTTGTGGATTAAGAGAAGGTTTTCAACTGTGTCCCTTGGGCTATCTTGTGGGGGTCCTCCAGGAGTATGGTGTACCGGACCCATTGCTCCAGGCCATTAGTTCTCTGTACCACCATAGTCAGAGCTTGGTCAGCATTGGTAACAACAGATTGAATTTGTTTCTGGTGAGGGTTGGACTCTGCCTTTGTCACTGGTTCTGTTCATAATTTTTATGGATAATTATTATTTCTAGGTGTAGTTGAGGCGCTGAGGGGTTCTGGTTTTGTGGCCATAGGATCTTGTCTCTGCTTTTTGCAGATGACGTTGTCCTTTTGGCTTCATCAAGCCGGGACCTCCAGGTCTCACTGGAGCCTCCAAGTCCGAGGCCATGCTTCTCAGCTGGAAAAGGGACCCTCCAGGTCTGGAATGAGGTCTTGCCCCAAGTGGAGGAGTTTAAGTATCTTGGGGTCTTGTTCATGAGTGAGAGAAGGATGGAGTGAGAGATCAACGGGTGCAGCCTCTGCTGTAAAGCTTTGCTTGAAAGGCAAAGCACTCAATTTACCAGTCGATTTACATTCCAACCCTCGCCTATGGTCACAAGTTTTGGGTAGTGACCAAAAGAACAAGATCGTGGATACAGGCTGCTGAAATGAGGTGGTGGGGCTCTCCTTCAGAGATAGGGTAAGAAGCTCAGCCATCTGGGAGGAGCTTGGAGTAGAACCCCTGCTCCTCTGCATTGAGAGGAAAAAGTTGAGGTGGCTCAGGTATCTGATTAGAATGCCTCCTGAACGCCACCCTGGTGCGGTGTTTCGGGCATGCCCAACCAGTAAGAGACCTCGGGGTCGACCCAGAACATGCTAGAAGGACTCCCAGCTGGTCTGGTAATGCCTCAGTGTCCCCCCGGAAGAGCTGGAGGAAGTGGCTGGAAAGAGGGACGTCTGGATCTCACTGCTTAGGCTGCTGCCCCAACAACCCGACCCCAGATCAATGATCACATGTCACATGACAATATAACAACAAGAACAATAATAATAATAGTAATTATGATAATAATAATAGTAATAAAACCAACATTGACAATAATAATAATAATAATAATAATAGCAATAAAAAATAATAATAATAAGAGAAGAAGAAAAAAAAAAACTAATGAAAAAGAATTCAAACATTAGGGTGGAAGTAAGACAAAATCAATCAATAAATAAATCAATAAATAGTAGCAGTGGTGGTGGTAGGGTACCAGTAATTTAATAATGTATCATTTTGCAAAAACAAACTGCCTAATGACATACAGACTTTTAATATGCATCCACATTACCATTTAAAGATATAATATTGTATACATTCAGACCCCCAAGGGTGCCAATATTTCTGTAGTTGACTGCATACTCTCACAACAAGCAAAACAGCCCCTCTACTCCCCCCCACAAACTTTCTATTACGCGTTGCTTCTCCTTTAGTTCTTACTTCTCTATGTGCTGCTGCAGCGCCTTCTTCTCTCTCTCCACCTGCTTTCGTAGCAGTGTCAGCTCTCGCTCCTGTACGCGGCTCTCCCACAGAGAGAAGGAGAAGAGCGAGTTGCGGTACAGTGGGCTGCTTTTAGACAGCATGGATCTCCAGAGGGGAGCCATGGCGCCTCGGCCCATCTGCCTGCCTGAGTGCCCCTGTGTCGGGGATACAACAGGGCCATCGTCTCCTGGCGCTGGCTCAACTGACTCAACCATTACACAGAACAGGAAGCTTGGTGCCGGGCTGTGTGACGCTGATTAGCCGGTGATTAGCAGAGAGTGAGCGTCCCTTCCTCTCTTTTGTTTTCAGACAAACAGCACAAATTCCTAGATTAGGCACGATGATGTTTCGACTTCATGTATATCCAAGAAAGGAATCAGAGTTGTATCCTGGTGTTTTTAAGTTTAATCTCCAGTTGATCACTGATCGTTTGCTGTAGAACTCTTCAGTGATAATGACGCATAAACACAACAAACCTCTTGTATTAAGTGTGTGTGTGTGTGTGTGTGTGTGTGTGTGTGTGTGTGTGTGTGTGTGTGTGTGGTTTTAGGGCTGGTTTGTTCCCAGTAGGCTACGGAAGCAGAAAGCTTTATTAAAAGAAGAAAACGATCACAGTTTTACCTCAAAATCCAAATGAGGGCCAAGAAGCTTTAAATAAACTTCTTTCAAAATTCCATTCTAAATAAATGTATTTCTACCTCGTTGATGTTTGCTGTAGTGACAGCTCGTATCCTGAACTATCGAAAGGATGTAGTTCAAACAAACAAAATTAAACCAGTCTAAAGCATATGAAGGAGATCCCGTTGCTCTCCGAAATAATGCTCTCCGAAATGCTCTCTCTCTCTCTCTCACACACACACACACACGCTCTCTCTCTCTCTCACACACACACACACACACACACACACATGCTCTCTCTCTCTCTCTTACTCACACACACACACACGCTCTCTCTCTCTCACACACACACACACACACGCTCTCTCTCTCTCTCTCACACACACACACCCTCTCTCTCTCTCTCTCACTCACACACATGCTCTCTCTCTCTCATATGCTCTCTCTCTCTCTTTCACACACACGCTCTCTCTCTCTCTCTCACACACATGCTCTCTCTTTCTCTCTCTCACACACACACGCTCTCTCTCTCTTTCTCTCTCTCTCAGTGCTTTAGCTGACTCTGACCTATTTCACTCTCTCATGAGGTTTAATATTCTAACCTGATTAGTGCTTAAGTCAACAGAGTGTCCTAATCCCAGCAGTGTGAGTGTAACTGTAGCAGAAATGTGGCGACACAAAAGGCACACAAGCAGCAGATACACACCCGAAAAAAGAAAAGGACATTGAACCAGACAAATAACAGAGCAAATCACTGACACCAATATATAGTGTTGTCCCAGTGCCACATCTGGCTCACCATCTGTCCTGGAAACATGTATGAGCTCTCTGTCCTTCTCATGTAACACTTTTAATTTCCCAGAGTGCAAAGCTTAACCTTATTCATCTCCTATCGCAGAGCATCAACTAGAAGAACCCATTATGAACCAGCAGTATCAAGAGAAAAAAGAAGTGTAACGTTTATCTTCAACACGAAAGAAAGAAAGAAAGAAAAGCTCAGGAGTCTCTGTGCTAGTGGTTCTCCCTGATCCATCATCAGAAAGACCTATCCGTCTCTCTGAAAGTCCCCTGTGCTCCCGTTGTGTGTGGAACTCCGGTTTCTCACACACTTGGGTGCCAGATTTGTGCAGCAAGCAAATAGTACCACGAAGGCCATACAATCCCAAAGACAAGGGGAGAAACTAAAGGTGCAGCCTGTTTCCTACTTCTACTGTAAGTTCTCAGCAACTGAGAGGAATTATGACGGGAGAATGTGAGCTGCTCACCATTAACCTCAACTTGGAGGAGCGGCATCATTATCTGAAGGGTGCCAGATATCTACATGTCTGCACACACACACACACACACACACACACACACACACACACACACACACACACATATATATATATATATATATATATATATATAAACACATATACTCATAAGTGTAAAATGAGAAGTTAGTAATTTCTATATAAACAGATAGAGAGTGAATGGTGTCGGTGAGTAATATGTACCGTATTATTAATATGATAAACAGTAGAATGTAAATGTATAACAGTGGATGTTGTTGCTGTTGTTGGACGAGATGTACAGTTTAGTGGCCGCAGGTAGGAATGATTTCCTGTGTCACTCAGTGGTACATTTCGGTGGTATCAGTCTCTCACTGAACGTGCTCCTGTGACTGATCAGCAGGTTGTGAAGTGGGTGGGAGGTATTGTTCAGTATTGTCCTTATTTTGGACAACATTCACCTCTCCAACACTACCGTCAGAGAGTCCAGCTCCTGAAACCATCAGCCTGCTGCCCAGCATTAGTATTAAATGTAAAACAGTATTTTATTTATATATTTACATAGAGAGAGAAAGTATTAACCCATTTTCTTCCCCTTAGCTTAGCAAAACTTCCTTAAACATTGGAGGACGGATTCTTCCGACTGACTATGAAGGGAAAAGCTACCTTCAGTCTATTGTCTTGTTCTGTTTTTTATTTCTCCTGACCACCAAGAGTTCATCGTCTCTTATTAATTCTACACTCTGAGCGTCCGCACACAGTCAGCATGGATTGATAAACCATTTCAGCCTGACTGGATGAGTCAATGCCTTAAGGCTCTGTGATCTTTCCACTAAGCATCAACCCTGTGACATAACCAGACATCATGTAAAAAAGAGTGACACATCACTGAACATATCATGGAGTGTGTCTTTGTTACCCATCAGCCACCAGCTGAGATTTGAATGGAGCAGTAAAGACAGAGATGAGCATGTGAAAAGAATTAATACTGAGTTCATAGTGGGCGGCACGGTGGTGTATTGGTTAACATGTTGGCCTCACAGCAAGAAAGTCTTGGGCCCAAGTCCCAGGTTCACGTGTTTTAATGTGGTGTTTGCATGTTGTCCTCGTGCTTGCGTGGGTTTCCTCTGGGTACTGTGGTTTCCTCCCACAGTCCAAAAAATGCAAAGTATTGTGTTTGGAAGTTCCAAATTGCCCCTAGGTGTAAGTGTGAATGGTTGTATGTGTGTTGGCCCTGCAGTGGTCTGGCGAGCTGTTCAGAGTGTATCCCACCTTCACCCAGAGTCGGCTGAGATGGGCACCAGCCTCCCCGCGACCCTAATTATGATTAGGCGGTTTAGAATGAATGAAAATGGGACTTTTATGGTAACAGGATTCAGGCATTTGGCCAAATTACTTTATACTCTTTCACTTTCTCATCTTGTTGTGTTTCAAAGAACACGATTAAAAAATGGCCACGAATGAACACGAATGGTCGTGCCAAGGCTACATCATAGCCTTGTTCTGGGTGGTCGATCTGGAAGCGTCTTCTAGACAAGAATGGCGCCTCCCATTTCTTTGCAGAAAAGCTCTGTTATTAATTCCTGGGCCGTGACTCTCCTCGAAATCATGTTAAATTGTGTATTAAAGTCGTACCAATTACAGTAAAAATAATTTAATCTAGTACTACAGGTCCCGTTTAAGGTAAATGCTTTTTGGCCCATAACTCCCCAACTGTGTATCACACGTTCAAAAACCTTCTATCATCCTCAGGGATTATCACATGACAAGAGCTTTTGAGCTTCTCAGTCTCAGGGTGTAACTTGTTTGGGAACTCACCGGATCGCAAGCAGCTCATGATCTGTCTTATCGTCTGGTATTTCCGAATAATCCCCTGTGTTAAATAAAGAAGATCATTATTGAAATAAACAGAGTGCAGTAATGCATTGTGCTTGGTGTGTGTGTGTGTGTGTGTGTGTGTGTGTGTGTGTGTGTGTGTGTGTGAACTCACGGCTACTGATCTTGGCTCCGATTCTCTGGGCCAGTGCTGAGCTGTGTGCGAGCTGATCTCTGAAGTTCTGACCCATGTAGTAGTCGATGTCATTGTCCCGCAGCAGTTCCTCGAAGGACTTGGTGGTGTCTCCCAGGTGTTGTGTGAGGATGTGACACACACTCCGGCCTTCACGCATTCGCTGCCTCAGGTGCGAGAGCTCCCGAGCCTGAGCCTGGATCAGGGTGTTAAACTCTCTACAGTACAGAAAGGATATAAAATCCAGAAAGTTGGGAGGGTATATGGCAGGTGAAAACAGTGATTTATAAATAATCTCTGAGTTGTACTGCACTCAGCAGCTCAGGATATGATTTACCTCATCAACTTTATTCTTACTTCAAAATGAACACTTATTTCAAAGCCCTAAATTTTCCCTGTCCCAATATTTTTTGGTATGTGTTTTAGGCCTGAAATGCAGAAATGGATTTATAAAAGGAAAATAAATTCATTAAAAAGTCAGGGGGGAAAAAATCATCTGAAATATTAACATGAAATAATACTCTGTACTGTGCCAGTTATGAGCACATATACAATCAGAGGCTGTGGGGTAGCTGTTTTATTCTATCTTCTGGAGAGAGAGAGAGAGAGAGAGAGAGAGAGAGTTAGATCAATAGATAGATAGATATAAAGATGTATATATATATATATATATATATGGGGCTGGGTGGCGTACTGGTTAGGCTGCTGGGCTCATGAGTGGGAGGCCCCCAATATGCTAAGACCCCTGGGCAAGGTCTTAACTACAAGTGTGCCTCTGTCCACCCAGCAGTATAAATGGGTGCCAGTAAAAGTACTGGGAAGGTAACCTGTGATGGATTTACGTTCCCTCCAGTAGGAGTTTAACTCCAAGTCACCTCTCGCTACAGAAACCGGGATAAACTCTGGCTGTGATCAGCGACTAAGCTTGAGTGCAAAAGCCCAACAGACTTTACCTACCTTTTATATAAATATATATATATATATATATATATATATATATATATATATATACACACACACATTCAACCAAAATATATACACAACACTTTTGTTTTTGTTCCCATTTTTCATGAGCTGAACTAAAACTTTTTCTAGTTACACAAAACGCCTATTTCTCTCAAATATTGTTTACAAACTTGTCTAATAAATTAATGGTTGAATATGACAGAGATAATGATATATATACCGTATATATATATATATATA
>JAOUQZ010000033.1:7073992-7086522 GCA_028564935.1 Neosilurus hyrtlii | reverse complement strand
CACACACACACACACACACACACACACACACACACACACACACACACACACACACACACACACACACAGTAATACACTGACACACAGAACAACACAACGCAGACAGAAAAACAGAGCCTGACTCAGACACCCACGCCCTCATTGCCTGCAGTGACGACTGCGGCACAGTGAGATGTTTGTGTGTGTATGCATTGGGAGGGTTTGCATGGATGTGTGGACACACACACACACACACACACACACACACACACACACACACACACACACACACACACACAGGTATACACGGCTGCACTAAACTCTAACACATTGAGTCGTTGAGTCTTTTTGTATAAAGCCTGACACAACAAAGTGACCTGGAAAAGTCTCAACCGAAATACTTCATCCATCTGCTACTCACATACAGCACAATGGTTATTATTTATCTCAACCCCCCTCTCCCCACCATTTATAACCTCCAGCAAATTCACAGTCCACCATCCCAAACCATCTGAGTGGCTTTCTGAGCTGCAACCCACAGCCTGACCTGTGGCTTCTTGGCTCGAGATCTGATGTTGCTGCTTTGGTTCCACTACCAGAAGAAGGGCGTCCAGCCCCTGAGTACACTTTGTGTCAGATGGCTTTGTAGTATAACGATACTCAGATATATCCTGCGGGATTAATACTCCCACTGAAAGGCTCAGATTTAGGCTTGGACTCCGTCATTCTTAGCTGTGGACTAGAATGCCACCAAAATTCCAATAAAGTAGAATTTAGAACGCAAGGGTGTAGTGGTCAGCAGTGGCGTAGTGGTCAGCACGTCTGCCTCACAGCAAGAAGGTCCTAGGTTCGATTCCCAGCCTCGGTGAGGGCATTTCTATGTGGAGTTTGTGTGTTCTTCCTGTGCAGAACAGCGAGCCTTTACTACACCACTGTGCTGCCTCTTGTTTTATTCAGATCTCTTTAATGGAATGTATGCATGCTTTCTCTTCTTCTGCAACAGTTCCATAATCTCGGAAAGTTTCTGAGTCTTACATCAACTTAAGGGATCATTCATCACCTCAGATACAACATCATCAGTAGCATCTGTTAACACCCCATACATCACCTGCACATTTGTTCTCAGTGATGAGAGAAGACGATAGGGTTTATACATTTCTCAAATCCACCACCCAATCTATAAAGCCCTGGCTGAGGACACTGCGAGGCCGTCCTTGTCTTATATCAAAGTTTGTATGCTCTCAACACATTTAAAAAGGAGTTAATGCTCAGACTGTGAGTCTGCTGTGTGTATGTGAGTGTGTGTATGAGTGTGTGTGTGTGTGTGCGTGTGTGTGTGTGTGTGTGTGTGTGTGTGTGTGTGTGTGTGTGTGAGCCCTGCGATAAACTGGTGAGCTGTTAATGGTGTGCTCCACCTTCACCCAAAGTTGGCTGTGATAGGCTCCAGCCTCCCTGTGACCCTAGCAGGATTAGGCAGTTCAGCAAATGAATGAATGATTCTTTAAAGAGGGAGAATATAGGAGGACAGAAAGGAAAAAGGAGAGAAAGCTTATGAAGTGTTACTCTACTGGCAAGACATCTAAGGCTTGGCTTTCAATCCCAGTGCTCCCTTTTCCATCTCTCGCTCTCTGTCGTCTTCCAGAACACATTCAGAGGTGCTAGCGCTGAGCATCTGCCAAGCAGGAAGTGACCTCAATGGGTAAAGAATGGGAAAATGGGATGGTGTGCATGTTTCAGTAAGTGAGTGGGTGAGGCTTCATTTATTCCAGTAAGCACTGGTGGTATGACCGAGAGCCGGGTTCGCTGACGGAGGTCAGAATGACAGTGAAAGACAAAAGAGTTCATCTTTCACCTCCACTGAAGACTGAAATCATCACTGAGTGTCGAATGACAATGACACCACTATTAATTATCTGCAGAAAATAACCATTTTTTTCCCTTTTTTGACCAAAAGATGTCAGTGCTGTGACTTACATAAACTAGCTTGGATTACATGGAAATAACATGCATCATTGTTCACCTCTGTGTATACTGCTCAACTCCAGCAAAACATTTTCCCAGACCTAACCAAAAACAGGGCCTCCTCGGCATTTTTCATGTTAAAGGCACAATTCTGTTTAACCAAGGACAAGCAGAGCACTGGTTTCTTAAACACAGATCAAAAGCCTGAAAGATGTTTTCAATTCATTGTGTTTATGGTGGGTCTAAATTATGGGATCAAATTCACCCAGTACCAAAAACCACTGCCAACTCTTCCAACCAGAGCCTTTGTCTTCCACAGACATGAAACAGGATATGTCCAAATCTCTCTCTCTCTCTCTCTCTCTCTCTTCCCTCTCTGTTGCCCTGATCAAGAGAGTGGTTACTAAACAAACAGGATACAGAAACAAAACAGCAGTCTTTACTCTTTTAAAAGGAGAGGAATGGCCAACGGCAGAACACGTTTCAAAGTAAAGCTTTACAAATGGAGTCTGGGACAGACCACCGCAAAAATGTCCTGACCATCCCACAGTGACCTGGAGAACAGCACACACCTCAAATGACTGACTATTTGTTCTGCTGGCTGATCATGGTTCATCGACAGTTTATAAAGGACTATGCATGATGCTAAGAAACCCACTGAGTGCTGGAGGTTATGATCAGAGCTGCTCAGCTGCATGAATACAGTAAGTCCAGAGGGGGGTGCTGGAGTAATGGAGGTGACGACGGAATTGGGTTGTTCTTAAAAGAAAAGAAAAAGGTTGGCATTTTCATGGCGTCTAATAACTTCCAGCATACTTGTAGTAAATTAAGCCAGGCCTAAAGGCACATGTTTTATTTTAATTTAATCTTTCAGCTTGAGTTTTCATTGAACATTTGTTTCATTTTACATGTATAAATAAAAGCAATAATTTGTATTTTTATGGGGCAGTGGTGGCCCAGTGGTAGGGTGCTGGATTACTGATCCGAAGGTTGGGGGTTACTGCTGTCCGGTGCAGCTAACTGAGTTATCAAAGGCCGACCATGTCCCTCACTGTCTGAGGTGAGAGGCATGTAAAAGAACCATTGCTGACTCTTATAAAGAGTAGCTGCATTGCCGTCGGCATGTTTCTGCCCTGTGATGGCCTGGTGAGCTGTCCTGGGTGTACTCTGTCCTCCCCCAGAGTCGGCTGAGATGGGCGCCAGCCTCCCAGCGACCCTAATTAGGATTAAGAGGTTCAGAAAATGAATGAATGAATGATGACTTCTTTTTGTTCAGTCTTCTCACAGCAAGAAGGTCCTGAATTCAAGTCCCAGGCTGGGGTGTTTCTGTGTGGAGTTTGATTGTTCTTCCCATGCATGTACCCCGCCTCCGGCCAGAGTCGGCTGAAAAAGACTGTAGCCTGGCTGTGACCCTAATAGGATGAAGTGGTTTTGCAAATGAATAAACAATTACCTCTTCCAAGCGGTTATGTTTTTCATCTGTGTTGGTTTGTTAGTTAGTCTGTTTGTTTGTGTGCAATGTACCTCAAAATATTGTGCACAAATTAAACAAAAAAAAAATTCTAAAGTAGTGTGTGATATACCATTAAATTCGGAGGGCGATCTGTACATGCAATCCTATGAAAAAAATTAATCACTAAAAGTAAATAAGTGCAAATAATGTTTAAATGAGTGTTCATCAGACGCCCACTAGGGGGAGACGCTTCATTATAACTGTGCCAAATTATAATTAAAAACCGCTTAGGCAGCTTTTTCAGGTTAATCAATGCACTTGTCAGCGTAATATATTTGGGTCTGGTGGAGGCTGATTTCATTTTTAGTTTTAGTTTTTATTTTATAGCACATTACTGCCACCTCTTAGAACTTTCTCTTAATCACTCATTTGCCAAACCACCTAATCCTTCTAGCATTGCAGGGAGGCTGGAACCTATCTCAGCTGTTTCAGTGGTTGAAGGCGGGGTACACCCTGAACAGCTCGCCAGACCATCACAGAGCAACACACACAAACAACCATTCATGCTCACACAGAGGAACAGCCAATTAACCAAATGTACATGTCTTAGCACTGTGGGAGAAAACCGGAGTACCTGGAGCAAACCCACACAAGCTCGGGGAGAACAGGCAAACTCCACACAGAAATGCCCTGACCGGGACTCAAACCCATGACCATTCAAGTATGAAATAAAACAGTTTCATCCCTGAAATAATCACTGAAAAAGACTGAAAACATAAATAAACTCGCAGCTTCTCATACATCACATTTCAAATGCTTCTAACGCTTTAAAAGATGTCTCTCTTTTTAGTATTTATTTATTTATTATTTTGATACACACACACACACACACACACACACACACACACACACACGCACGCACGCACACACGCACACACACACACACACTCGGAGCAATGGGCAACCACACTGTGGCACCCAGAGGGCAGTTGGGTGTTAGGTGACTTGTTCAAGTGCAGTTCAGCTGTTAAGGTGGAAGAAGAGGAAGGTGCCCCCATAATCCCCCTCAACATACCTGCCCCCAGTTCCATTCTATTTTCCTGCAGTTCAGGAATTTAACCAGTGACCATTCAGTCTTAAAGCCACTTCTCTAACCATTAAGCTATGATGGCCCCAGGAACATTTTCTTTTCAATTAAGTGCAGCATTAATAATCACCTTAAAATCATATTCATTCATTCATGTATTTATTTATTCATTCTTTCAGTCATTTGTTGAACCATTTAATGCTATTAGGTTTGTAGGGGGGGCTGGAGCCTATCTCTGCTGACTCTGGGCAAGGGCGGGGTACACCCTGAACAGCTCGCCAGTCGATTGCAACACACACACACACACAAATTAAATTATTTACTTAACAGTATTTATAGCAGTTTGTCGTTTGCCACTAATCTTTTCATGTGAAAACAAGACTCGTGTCAATATAAGAACATCAGGAGTAATTTGGCGTTGGAATACATCATGATAAAATGATTGTTTTGGGAGTTTACAAGATCCATTATACCATTATGTTCTTGTTGGAAACAAAGAAGGCTTGATTTGATTTATTGCAACCCCAACAGTGCGCCATTTTCCAGTCTGGAGTTTTGGAAAATTCTCCATCTGAAATCTGATTAGCCTGTGAGTGTGTCCACCCGCCGGCATTTCCTGATTGGCTAACTGCCTGGTTATAGTTTAATAAACCAGCAACAAGAACAACGTGAATGTGCTGGCGTCTAATTCACAGGCACACATCCTAACAGTCCTGGCAGAGGACGAGCATCACTTTGCTTAATCTTACCCTTCCTGACAAATTAAATAAGCTCTCGTCTGGTTCTCATTAGTGGCGCATTACTGATAATTGCAGTGGTATTTACAAACACCGCTAGCCAGTCCAGTCCTCACCGGCTCTCTGTTAGAGGTGCAGGCCTACACTACCTGCCCCAACACATAATAGGGCTTTTTACCCCACTGTAGTATAATTTGCGCCAGGCTTAAACAATTTAACAAGGGTTTGATGGTTCAGTTCTTGTGTTTCATATGCAGTCGGAGTATTTTCACGGGAGTGAGCAAGTGCTCGAGTGTGGTCGTTAAAGCAGTCGAAAGGTTTTTCGAAATTGGATTACTACCACTCATGGACTTTCAAGTGATCACAAAACGACTCTGAGTTTTCCAAACATGATCTCACATCCAATACACATCTCTATGGGACAGAAACGTCCCCGGTGACATCAGCATCATTACCTGCAGTGAACCGTGAGAGGAAGGTCCGAGTGAGAAAAAGAAGCAGAAATGAACATACGAATAAAAGAAAAACAATAGAATAAATAATTTACGGTAATGATTTATAACCCTATCACCCAGTGTCATCCAGAAGTCTGCTTTCTCTCAAGGTCGACATTTATATTTATGTTGTTTGGCTACAGCCTTTCGTTGAGCAGATGCCAGTCCACTGCTGATTTGTACTGTTGTGTTAAACAATGTTACCGTAGCAAGTTAATCAATAGCAGAGAATAAACTCCACCTTAACCTCAGCCCTGAAGGGGTACCTCACCGAACCGCGAACATTGGTGAATGTTGGTGAATTGACAAGAAGATTCACCAAATTTGTGGCAACACTGTGGTTTTATCAAACCTTTGACCACAGTGTATTAATGTACCACATCACCCCACTGGCGTCCTGTAGCTGCTTGCATTCGTTTGAAGACTTTACCCACCTGTACTGAGTCACTCATCAGTTACTACATGCATAAGAACCCCATCATTACCTCTCATTCTCCCGCAGTGCTGCTTCAGGATCTGGGTTTCTGTTCAGTTTGAGCGCTTTAAGCCCCAGTATCACCAGTCTGTCAGTATTGGGATATTGAGCTCTTAACCCTCGACTGTTCAGTTGTATAAAAAAGGTATGTTGGGTAAAAGTTATTTCTTTTATTTCTGTAATCTAAGGCACACATGTAGAAATTAGAGACTGTTTGCCCGTGTAGAGTCAATGTATTGTAACTAGCCACACCCCTACTGTAACTAGCCACGTCTCTACCACACTGTAACTAGCCTACCCTGTGTGAACTACATGTAGTGCTTCCTTTGAACTGACCAATCCTGTGTTGCCTTCAACCCACTGAATGTGTATAAAAGTCTGAAGAATCATAAAATAAAGAGAGAACATCATCGACCACGAGCCTGTGTGCCATGTTCCTGTTTTCTCCTTAGGCCTGATGAGGTGAAGTAATGTCCGAGAGGGGGGTGTGGGGGGATCCAACACAGAGCAAGTGGGAATTTCTTGGTTTGAACAGCAATGTAATCACATGTTTTTCTATTAATATTCAGTCTACACAAAATCCAAATTCAAAAAGTGAAAGTTGCGTCATCCAAATGCTGTAAATGTAAACAAAAGTTACCTTTAAAAGAGCTGCGCTTGGTGATACCAACGTCAAATAAATTCTACAAAACAAAAAACAAAACAAACAAAAAAAACCCACAGCTGTTCCAAGAGCTCCATCATCTCTCTCAAACTGAGTGTGTTGTAATGAACAGTCTGAACAGACCAGAGTGAACGAGAAGCAGGAAGGCCAGTTGTACAGGAAACAAGTTTAAGAATATGTCTGGAGTGGTTGTTTAAACAGATCATCAGAAACCATAAAAACTTTGGTCCCAACTTTTATGCATAAATCTTACAGCTGCCTTAAAAAAGATATGTGATACCCCCCCCCCTTTTTTTTACATTTAAATAAGCTCATTAATTTTTAATCTTAAATCAGATCTCAGCCCCGTAATCAAAAACACACACCTGCCCTGCCGCGAGTCAGCTTTCCATTTTTTTCCTTCTTGAAAGTCATCATCTTGCCATTCTCGGCATAAAGAGATTTGTTCGGAACCAAAACACTTTATACAGCACATATTTCTACGTTGCAGAAAGAGAAGCCAAACGGCCCATCAGGAAAAGATTTACGAGCCGTGAACTTTGATTCAAGACAAACGTTAGTCACTGTAAAAACATACAATCTGTTAACCTGCTCTCTTTTTGGGATAGATTTTCTACTCACACACACACACACACACACACACACACACACACACACACACACACACACACACACACACCTAATTATATGTTTAAAAGATGTACCATATGAAAATAATATAATAATACTAATACTAATACTTCTACTCCTGATAATAATTGGCGGCGCAGTGGCGCAGTGGTTAGCACGTCTTCCTCACAGCAAGAAGGAAGAAGGTCCTGGGTTTAATTCCTGGGCTTCTTGGGTTTTTCTGTGTGGAGTCTGCATATTCTCCCTGTGCTTGCGTAGGTTTCCTCCAGGTACTCTGGTTTTCTCCCACAGTCCAAAATCATGCACAGCAGGCTAATTGGCTAATTGCCCCTAGGTGTGAGTGTGAATGGTTGTAAGTGAGTGCTGTCCCTGTGACGTGCTTGCGAGCTGTTCAGGGTGTACCCCGCCCTCGCTCAAAGTTGGCTGAGATGGGCGCCAGCTTCCCCGTGACCCTGATTAGGATTAAACAACTTAGAAAATGAATTGATGAATAAATAATAATAATAATAATAATAATAATAATAATAAGGACCATGATGACAATAATATTATTATTATCATCTTCATCATCATTATTAGTATTATTTCATCATTAATATTATTATTATTATTAATATAATAATCGTCATCATCAATATTATTATTGTTGTTATTATTATTATCATCATAAAAAGACCTCGGGGTCGACCCAGAACACGCTGGAGAGACTGCGTCTCTCGGCTGGACTGGAAACACCGCAGTGTCCCCCCGGAAGAGCTGGAGGAAGTGGGGAGAGGGACGTCTGGACCTCAGTGCTTAGGCTGCTGCCCCCGCGACCCGACCCCGGAACAAGCGGAAGAAGATGAATGAATGATAATGATGATGATGATAATAATAATAATAATAATAATAATAATAATAATAATAATAATAATAATTTTAATTATTATTATTATTATTATTATTATTATTATTATTGTTATTATTGTTATTATGAAAACAAGCAGGTAACAATTCACATGCTAGTGTGATAATAATAACCGGTCATGATGCTTCATTCATGCTATGTTTGTGTGCTTTGGGTGAAAATGTATTTTGGAGAAGGTTCGGTTGAGGAAAGTAAATGATGTAGTGGAATAATGTGTTTAGACAGATGGGTTGGAGTATGACTGCTGTGAGAACCTAGGTCATGGGCTCAAAGTCCGACCCGTAGCGTCCATACCGTGACTCAGAGCGTTGATGGATGAAAACTGGCATGTAAGAGAGACAGGTTACATTTAATTAAAAGCAGTTTGCCCCATGATTTAGGGGCATTTTCAATTGAGGAAAAGACTAGGCCAATCTCGCTGTCACTCAGGAATTTGACCGCGGCCCATTCGTCAGTTGAGGCCCCAATAAAACTGCAAATTTGAAATCTTTCTTCATTATCATCTTGCATTTACTGCAGAATTTGGCTGGTCGGAGGTAAGATTTACAGAGTAGAATTTGGTTAGTAGGCTGTTGGACCTCAGTATACGTCTGTGCTTTACCGTACTGTAATTACTGCATTATGCTGACCAGCTGAGTGCCAAAGCCATTCATTAAAAAAAATCTATTTCCCTCTTCTATTCCATCTGTGCATTTTTATTTATAATTTTTTCCATATGCCTTCAGGGAGCAATAAAGTATAAAGTAAAAAGTACATCTTATTAATTCAAACACACACACACACACACACACACACACACACACACACACACACACACTGTATACTAAACGTCTCCAAATAAGAACTTGTCCACAAAAATATGAAATAAAAAAGAATACCCCATGACATGAGTTTCGTCTCAGAGCTCAGAGATGTGCCCTGTGTCGTTTGGTGCGTCTCAGCCATACAAAGCTCGGAACACTATATTATTATCAGCTTTGACTGTCTTCATCATTTACTCTGCATGGTGGCTCTGACCCTTTGATGAAGGCTACAGATTTACTGCATGTCCCTGGATTCAATTAAGCAGTCTGGTCCCTCTGTCTGCACAATCTAAGAATAAGAGACATTAGATAGACCGACGCAGTGTAACCTGAACACTGATAGATCTTCAGGAGGTGCAGGTACTCATGACACCAAATTTTCCTCCAGCTACATTTAAAAAACCACACCAAATGTCTGTCCATGTCTCACTGTCGCCTTCTCTGACCTCCTTTGTGTCTTTCTTGTGCTGCACGATATTGGAAATGAAGGCAATTTAGACCAAGTGTATCAGGTATCACGTTCATGTCAGAGAAAAATAACCCAGCAATCCAGGCGAATTTGAGGAAGCTGGAGGAAAGAGAACGTAATGGTGCAAAAGGAAGGGAAAAAAGGGGCTGGAGGGTACGGAAGAATTTCCATATGTATAAGCTCAGAGAGGATCCACACACAGGGCCACATGTGAGCTGTTATATAAATGCCTGCTCTCTGGATGAGTTGGTTTGATCTTCTGTATAATTCTAATCCAAGATGAACAATCACAGACCACAGACAATTTTACTGTACAGACCACAGATAATCCATTTTACTGTAAAAAGACACTTAAACAGAACCTTTTCAAGAACCAGCCGGAATCTTCAATGAAAATCCCGGTTGTAATTCTGCCATCTTGTTTAAATTCATTCTTTCATTTGCCAAACCACTTAGTCCTACTAGGGAGGGGGGGAGGCTGGAGCCAATCTCAGCCAACACAGGGTGAAGGCGGGGTACACCCTGAACAGCTTGCCAGTCAATTGCAGGACCAACATATACACAACGATTCACACTTACACTCACACCTAGGGGCAATTAGGAACAGTCAGTTAGCCTAATGCACATGTCCTTGAACTGTAGGAGGAAACCGGAGTACCTTCCATGCAGGGCGCAGACTACATACAAAAACTCTCTCACCAATCCCAGGACTTGAACCCTGGGCCTTTGTGCTCTGAACTGCTAACCACTACGCCACCGTGCCACCATTTAGAAGTGTGACTGTTAAAATCCTTTTCTAAAATCAGATCCATGTCAGTAATGTCTCTTATCTCATGCTAAGCTAAGCTACTAGCTGGAATAGGAAGTGAGCGCTAGCTAGACATAAACAACCAATTTCAGAAATGAAGGCAAATAATTAAAAAACCTTAACATTTCCAATGTATTTCCAACTTCTTTCAAATTAAACCACCACGGCATCGTTCTAATATGTTTAAAGGGGGGTTGTCATACTGCTACTGCTCATGCACAAGGATTGGATTTTGATTTCACCTAACAAGATAACAGAAGAATTGTAGCTCTGTGAGAAAACTAGAATCATTGTGTTCCTTTCCCTTATTTTCTCAGAAATGTTTCTCATAAAGTGGAAGGTGGAGGATATTATGTTATTTATTTATTTATTTATTTATTGGGGGGAAAACACCCTGTTTAATCTCATTAGAGTTCATGGGGATGCTGGAACCTCAGGTGTTTCTGTGTGGAGTTCTCCCCGTGCTTGTGTGAGTTTCCTCCAGGTACTACGGTTTCCTCCCACATCTCAAAGACATACAGATTAGGCTAATTGGCTGTTCCATATTGCTCCTGGGTGTGAGTGTGATAGCTATTGGTGAGCTGTTCAGGCGGTCAGCTGAGATGACGATAGCAGGATTAAGCGATTCAGTAAAGGAATGAATGAGTGAATAGAATGAATTGTGGGGCTTCAGAGCTTCATTCTTATGCAAATGTTGTAAAGGCATCAGCTCGATTTTGTTTTTGCTTTGTGCTCATGTGCCCACCCAGGCAACCCAATAAATTAAGAAAATTCCAGGAATAATATGTCACGCGTGCTCGCCACCACCGTCAGCGCTGAGTGCACTTGCACTTCTCAGCTTATTTTCTCACTTCACATATGTACCGTATGTTTCTGAAAACGTACACATGCGAATATTTTGGCAGTGCCACGTTTAGGCAGTGCTTAAATATTTATATTATTTTGTACATTTTATACAAGTGTGACGGCCACGACAGAGACCCTTTAAGACCCTTTAAGACCCGTTAAGTCTGAGAAGTCAGCCCTGTTTATTCCTAACTTTACTGAGTGGCAATGCACAACCAATCCATGCTGGACAAATAAAAAGCCGTGCTGTGTACCCGGGAGTGAGTACACAAACACCAAATCCAGTGGGTGTCTGTTACTACTGTGATGGGGTTTCCATGGAGTTTCACCAGAAAACAGCTGAAATTGAATGAACAGTGCGATTGTTTGATTTTCTAAAATATTACATTGCACCAAATGTATGAATAATATGTACATAATAAATACTTTGGTAAACGCTTCATTGCTGTATTGGGTTTCCTGTTAAAGTAACCACCACAGTGCAGGAGATTGACTACCCACAGCACAGCCCCAGCAGCCCAGCTGCTGAAAAGCTTATGCTGCACTGGTGCTTAAAAGTGTGACCTAATCTTACATCAGTACTGAACAAAACCGAGAGGAGGATGCTAACGCTCCAGTGACATCCAAGACTTAGTCAGTCATTTTACATTTTCTGTCTGTAGCTGAAATCCAAGCTGATTACGGCTCGACGCTGAAAGGTTCACAGCCAGGCCGCAAAAATGTGGTCCTGACAGCGCCTGTCAAAAAACTCATGCTTCCTGGCCAACCTCTCTAATAAGGGCAAAATAACAGATTAGCAATAATAATTTGTCCTAAAGTTTTAATGGACAAAATTATAACCAAACCTTCTCTTCGTATCAATGGAAATGTTTTTGCAGAGTGGTTTTATATGTCATTTCAAAACATTTATAGCTTTTTAAAACATAGCAATAAGTGTTATTTGAGAAAGTGCATTTTGAAAAGAACCCCCCACCCCTCACCCCCCCTAACTCTCCATCACATTGCAGAGATGTTTGACATTTATAAATTGTATTTTGGAAAGATGTGGGGTTTTTTAGCTAGCACCTTCACACTGACAGATCCGTACACTGTAAGTTATAGACTGAATGTGTTACATTAGCTCAAGCCAAATCAAAATTCCTCTCTATCATCCAGCAGGACAACATCACTGGTGTCTATTTATAGTATAATGTTCGTACACATACACACACACACA
>JAOUQZ010000033.1:7039434-7043143 GCA_028564935.1 Neosilurus hyrtlii | reverse complement strand
ACACACACACACACACACACATACATACACACACACACACACACACACACACACACACACACACACACACACACACATACACACACACACAAAACAAAAAGGTTAAACAAAAGAAAGAAAAGATAAAAGTCTTTTAAATTTGTGTTTTAAATGTCTGCATGGTTGTAATCACTCGCACATTTTTCGATGTTTTTAACGTTGTTACGTTTTAAAGGGGAATTTAAAGTGATGTTCTCATGTGAATAATGAGAGATGCTGTTGTATGTGGTTCTTCTTTAGAGAATCCCCAGTGATGAAACTGTAGAAGAAACGTTCAGAAAACATCCGAAAAACCTCCAGAAGCAAACTCAAAACTAACCTTTTCCCCGAGGTCTCATCTCTCGCGCTCCTGAAAAAGACCTGAGCTCCTCATTTTAAGTGACACGTTTTCTCAGAGGAAGTCGTGCGGCCCCGACCTATTTGTGTTTCCCGTGGTTTCAGCGGCTGCTTTGGATATTGACCTTAGCATTTTGCTTGGGCGCTGCCGGTCACTGGGCTGTTTTCTCTCCAGCGTGGCGGCGCCGTCGGGACCTGCGTTGTCCCCCTAACTAGGACGACGAAGAGTAATGAGAGCAGGAAGCCATTTCGCTCAAATTAGGGACAGTTTAACTACCGAGGTCGGCCTCTGAGAAAGACCCGCGTGGCTCCTTGACTACATCAATGAAGCTGTACCAAAGACTGAGGTGTTGTTTAAAGGGGTCAGTTTGGTTAAAAGGGTACTTGACGTTTGATCTTTTTCAAGGTTCATGTGCTCGAGACTTTCTGAGTTTGTTTAGTTTATTTTGCAGACGTTTTGGGTCACGAGTAGAAGAGCCCTGAGTGAAGAGCTGGCTGGGTTTAACAATCATACGGAAAGTTCAGTCTTTGTTCTGTGGGTTATTTTGCATCTTTCCTGCTAACAAGTTTAAAATTTAGATCAGAATTTAATTCCAGTGAAGTGCTGCAGCTGGTGACGACTCCGGCAGTGTTTCTGCTCTGTGCTTCTTCTTTCCTTCAAATGCTGAGCGCTGTCACCAGGTCATGCCAACGTTCACATCGCTGTTTTTTCTAGTTACAGAAAATCCCACCAATCATCGTCTCTGCTATTTCCCTTCTATAATAATTTTAAAAAGCAGGAGATTCTTAAAAATATTTGGCTTTTAGAGGAAAATATTATCCCGTTTCATATTTGGGTAAAACTGAGGTTGATTTTATGGTAATTTGGGTTCAGTGTAACATCTGTCCCCATAAATACTGTGTGTGTTGCCTTTTGTGTGGAACGGCTTTTGAGAGCAAGAAAAACAAAGAAAGAGAATTCATCTAAAATAATAAAACGGTGAGGTTACATGCTCCACATACTTAAAAACACTTTGAACATGGCAAGACTCCCCTAATCTCTGCTTATGGGTAGGATAAGAGAACGTTTTGAGGTCGAAGTCCCACATGAAGCTTTTACTGAGAGTAAGCTGAAATGTTGAGGAATGTAAAGCCATTATATTAGCCGGTACACTCTATCTTACAGTCTAAACATTTAAACACAACATCCATCTACTTCCCTGGACACGTGTTGATATACTGAACTCTACCGGTCCATAAATCCCTTAAAAAGGCATCACTGGCATGTGGTTCATCAAAATCCAGCAGAAATGATGTTTTCGCTCTGTGTCGTTGCGGTGTGAGCTGCACTGAACACCGTACAGTTTCTCACACAGCAGGTGGATTACGGTGCTCAGATCCCAGTGTAGCTCAGTATAGGAGAGGACTGTCTGTATGTACACTCTGCTCTGGCACTGAGTTAAGGAAATTCTTTTGGTTCTTCACCCTAACCACATGCTTTTAACAGCTGGTCTATATTTCACTCAAAGCCTGCAACATTTAAGCATTTAATAGACTTTTCTTTCTTTGCACAAAGCCAATTCCAAATTATTAATACATTTTCCACCATCATGAGGCTGTAAGTACTCAGCTAAAGCTCTGACAAAACACTCGGTGTGGTTATGATGGGGAACGGAGACAACAGCAGTCTGAGGATGCAGGTAAAAGCAAAGATGTTTTTAAAGAATTGATGCATATGTGAACAGCTTGCCATACATATTCTCATACCACCATCTTAAGTTATATTATATATACACACACAGACACACACACACACACACACACACACACACACACACACACACACACACACACACGCACACACGCACGCACGCACACAGCAACTCCCCCCATCCCAGTTCTCTCGGACTGTCTCCTCTGTAATAAGCTCCAGATGTGGTGCTGAAGGGGGTGAGGCGCTTGTATGTCATCCGCTGCACTCGCGGCCCGTCTGAGGGGACGCCGGCAGGGCTGAAGGAGGGAGTGAGGGCCCCAGGCCCGAGGTGATGTGGATGGGGCAAGCAGGTCACTGCCTACGCACATCTGGAAGCACTTCAGGTCAACAAGGCCAAGGCTGCCTGAAAGGTGAAACATACACACCCTGACCTGGTGCAAGAAACACGCAGGCGTTCAGAGGTGTGCATGATACACAACATACATTACAGATTCAGAGGTAACAAGCTTACACACAAACAAACCCTGATGCTGTTTGTCTCTACATCAGTGCATTCAATATCAGGTGCACAAGGAGACGGAGTAGCTGTAGCTTTGAGTCAGTGATGATTCCTCCCATCTTTATTCTATAGATCTATAATATGTCTTTTTTTTGCTGAAGGGCAAATAAGCACGGTAACGATATTATACCCATATCGAGAAATACGAAATCAATACACTGGTCCTCAGCCTACTCGCCCCAACAGGAAAAACAACATGAGACACTGTGTTACGTGCAACATAAAAAAGAACGTTTCTCAGAGCCGTAACCTGTGCTAAATAAAAAGACTGAATCAGAAGTTTGTCAATAATCCCCAAGGATAAACCCCAAACATTTAATCATTCCACCAACCATGTAACCATCATAAAAACCAGAGTAAAAAGCTACAAAAAATTTTTAAATCTTCACTTAAATTCACCCTCTGGAACTGATAACCAAAAAATATCAGCATAATAAAAAGATTCAGTTCAACACAACCGTTTACTGTCTAAGAAAGAAAGGGAAAAGAAGAAGAGAAGAGGAAAAGACGAGAGAAGTGAAGAGATAAAGGTGAGAGAAGAGAGGGAGAGAGAAGTGAAGAGATGAGGAAGGGAGAGGAGAGGAGAAGCAAACGGAAAAGGAGAAGAGAAGAAAAAATGGAGAGAAGAAGAAAATAGTGAGAAGAAAGGAAATGAAATTAAATAAAAGGAGAGGAGAGAAGAGTCTGTTTTGGGGGATGAGTCTGAGATTAACAGAAACACTTTTAAAAGACAGGATTTTTAGCCCTGGATCCACAGAATTGTACTCCGTCTGTAAAGCCGCAGTATCCTGCCACACACCGCTGTAATTAATCACTCATTTACAAGATGGTAAAGGGTCTGAGAAACGTCTGAGTTAAAAAGGAAAACAGTACTTTAACTTTTTGTTTGGTTTTCTCTGGGGTTAGGTGTGAGGACCATGAATTCCTCTGTTCTTCTGAAACTCATCTGAACACTGCTGATGTGCTGCTTGTGAAATGCACGTCACTTTATTTCCATATGTTTTGCAGGTATGAACTGGTATACAGATTAGGAAAGAAACAGGGAGTATACGTTGTTGTTGAAAAACAAATTACATTTGTGT
>JAOUQZ010000033.1:7029434-7034434 GCA_028564935.1 Neosilurus hyrtlii | reverse complement strand
GTTATAGACTACCACATGGCAGCCTGCTGGAAAAAGGTTCACAATAGCATCTGATTATATGGAGTCAAAGCACCTTATTATAAAGATAATGTAACACTGCTGTGACAATTTTAATAATACAGTAAGATACACCGTTTACTGTCGTCTGCATTTAACTGGAGAAATTATCATTTTTTGTGGTTCTTCTTCTTATTTTTTTATTTTTATTTTATTTCATGCATGACTTCAGTTGTTTTAGCAATAGCGCAACCAGTTCAAAACAGTTAAAGCTAGATAATATTAGCCTAGTAATTTAACAAAACATTGCTAGCCAGCTTGCTATTTTAAATAGAAATCCCATATAGCTTGTTATATTCTTGTCCTGGGAAAAATTGTCTATAACACACTGATTATGTCACAGGCGATCTTACTGTTTGAGTTTCTGTTGTAGATTTCTTTATATGATTTGTTAGTGGCTTGAAGTATTTCATAATGTATCTTTCATTGTACATTTTTTACTGCATTGGACTTTTTTAATGTATCTAAGATAATGGTGCGAGAAAATAATTATTAACAACAATAAGAACAATACAATTACAAATTCAAGTGATTTTAAAAAATGTTAACAGTGTGTTCCTGCAAAATGACAGGTTTGCACTTTCATTAAAAAACGTTGCGTGCCATAAAAAAGCAGTACATAAGAATGTTATAAGAATAATTACACCTATTAAATAACTGACAACTCTACAGCCAATCAGATACTCTAAAATTTACACGGTATATTTTGCAGCATACATTACACCTACAGTTTAACCAACAGCAAAGATAACAAATATCCTGGAAGATTTGGTTCCAACGATCAAACTAAGAACCATAATTTACATGAAAATCGACGGATCCTCTAATTTTAAAATGTGGTATTGATTAAATTCAGTGTATTTTTAATTATTAATCTACTTTGGATAAAAGACCTAATTTATTATTATTATAATTATTATCATTATTATAATAATAATAATTATTATTAATATATCGATATGATTATTACATGGTTATTATATTATTATTATTATTATTATTATTGTTATCATTATTATTATAAATATTAATAATAATGATAATAATAATAATAATAATAATAATAATAATAATAATAATAATAATAATAATAATAATAATAATAATAACCATGAACCATACTCATGCCGATAAACCAGTTTTCAGGTCATTTATATACTTTCAGACATTAATATGTTGTTCTCCTGTGTTCTGGTGCTGCTCATGGCCCAGGAAGAACCCAGCACCGATTATGCCTTTAAACAGGCGATGATTAGCTCCACTCATTAACCGCAGGCCAGATTATTATTCTTTCTGATTAGTCACCACATTAATAATCGCTGCATCTGATTGGCTGTTATTTGGTCAGTAAAGTTCACACCTGTACCTGTCCAAGAAATTTGCTATAAAACTAGTTAGAGAAAATAATGAGGAAATAATTCAACACTAAGTCGTATTTCAAATACATACCGTAATTAAGTAGCAAGTATATTCGAATTTATTTCTTTTTTATGTATTTAGTTTTAAATTTCCCCACATGAAGCAGAGCTAATTGCAGAGACATGGTGGAGGCTGTAGTGTAATTAGCTCATCCTGTTTGTGGGAATCATTAGTGTTTTAAGGAACTCGTTAAACTTCTGCACTTTATTGGGAATTCGCTTAAACGGAGTTTCCATGTGTGATCACACACACACACACACACACACACACACACACACACACACACACGCGCTTTAGAAATTATCTAATGTAACTTGTAGACATACTGCTTAAGTTTCGCACAGGTTATTACAAACATTCTCAATCAGACTCTTGCTGAACCATCCCACGTGATCATACAATGAGGCTTTAAAACAATGTTAAGCAAGTGAGAAGTTCTTAAAGATAATATTGCTTAAACTAGAGCAAACTTTGCAGAAAGAAAGCGGTAAATAAATCAGTCCTGGCTTTATTACCAAATTAAATGGAGCTAAAAGGGAAATTATGTTTGGCTGTTTAATGCCGTTGGAGATCCTGTGGATGGCGCAGGGAAAAAGGCTTAAAGCGTCGATTTTTAATTTCTTTAAAAGGTTTCATGACGATATTACTTCGTTATCAGTTTGTGCGGCCTGGCTGTAATAGAAGCGGCTCTAGTTTCCTGTACAGGGAGGATTCGATAGCACTTTTATTCTCATTTCTAGATGAGTTGCTGGATTGGATTTCAGTAGAAGTGCTTTGTGTCCAGAGCGCATCCGCGTTCACTCATCACCGGCTGGGTCAGGATGGCTTTTAATATTATCGGGTGTTAGGAATATTTACATGTGTGTCGCACGAAAATTGGTTTGTGAGGGTTGAAAATTATAAATGCAAATTAATTTCACACACACGCGCGCGCGCGTCCACTAAATGACATGTAGAAGCATTCTTTAAAATGAAAGGCGCTCTGAAGGGTCGTGTTATGGACGTGGGCCGCATCACGGACACTGTATACACTACACTCGATACACACTTCAGTTCGTGTAATCTAGTCTGTGCACGTGTTAATGTGGCAAAGCGCAGTGTTTAAAAGAACATAACGGTGCCATGCACGCGCGGGGGAGAGGAGGGGTCCTGTCGCTTCATATAAACACCTCTCTGTACCTAACCGGTGCTTTTCGGTTTCTAAAAGTAAAATATCACTTCACCAACAGAAAACTCACACCCGAGTTCAATAAAACACGCCCCGCTCCCTTTGACTGTCCTCTCTGTCGGGCACTTGGAGGAACCACGATGTGAATTTGTCTGTAATTAAAAGAACTAAGCATGTAAAGAATATAGGTGGAATTTATATCCGTGCATTATTTTGGTGTGCACTTACTCTCCGGTTGCGCCGTGTCGCTTCCGCTGGTCAGACCCGGGGACTCAAGCATGGTCCTGCCCGTCTCCGCCACGCTGTCATCCGCCTGCGCGCCCACCATTTCCCCCGCTTCTTCCAGGTCCAGAAGGTGGCTCACCGAGAAGTTCTTTTTGGCCTGAAGGTTGTCCACGTTGGCTGTGATGGGGCTCTCCAGTCTGCTGGGCACCGTCACGGCTCGCCTGTCCATTACATGCGCATAGCTAGAAGTCATGACGCAAACAGGCGCAAGAGAGAAGAAATCAAGGCGCAACGACCGCAGACGCAGTAACCCGCCGCTTGCATAGGACACTTGGATATATAAGAATACAGGTCTCGAAAACGCGTTTCTTTCGCTTTTTGGTGGTGGTTGAATAAACACTTGTTTACTGGTCCAGAGGTGGTTCTTTAAGTAAGTGCAACTGTCAGTTCCGTGCAGGAAAACCCCCCAAACCTCCGCTGTCTGGAGGCGCGCGTCCGCTTCTGCGCACAGATGCAACTTCACCACGACGCGCTTTCGCTCCGATCCGGGGAAGTTTCCTTACGAGGAGAGAGAGAGAGAGAGAGAGAGAGAGAGAGGGGGAAAAACCCCGACAGCTTTCACCACGTCGTTGTCAGTGCGCGTGCCTGAGACTGAGCGCAGTTTGTCGGGATGTCGCTGCCTAAACATGCGCGCGCTTGTAAAGGCGGGCTGGCCGGTGAGCACGAGGAGGCTGGACACACTGCCGCCTCGTCGAAGCTCCGCATTCAGGCACCACACACACACACACACACACACACACAAGCGTACACACGCGCGCGCGCAAAAGGACGTAGCTCGTGGCACTTCAAACGTTATCGAGCGGCACAGGCGCGCAGGAAAAAACGAGGCCCCCGGGAGAGACGATCGGCCTAATAGGCACTCGTAATTACGTGGTTAAAAAAAAAAGGTTTTGTGCCGTCGCTGAGGTTGGACAGACCCCCGGTGTCTGCTCTTCTGTCTTCCTGAACTCAACCGAATAAAGTGAACACAAGTCCGCTCCAAAGCGCGCGCGTCAAATAACGGGAATAAACGCAGAACCAGAAGCAGCGACTATAAAATCACGGCTTTATATCAGAGGGCGGGATCATGAAGTCATGAGTCGATAATGAAAGCTACTCAGAGCGAGGGATTCCCAAATTAGTGAAGTATGTGACTAATGATCAGCTTCAAGAGCATCTGTTCCAGAGAGTGTAAATAAAAACAAATACATAAATAAATAAAACGAGCCGTCTATGATCTTCAGAGTCCAGATTCACAGTGTATCAGTAAAACCCAGGTGATAACATGCATAAGATTTAACTCTAAAACAGCCTGTTGTTTTCATTAAAAACCAGGGAGTTTTGTTTTAAAACGACTTCACTGAGACTCCTTCAGTAAACCAGCACAGTCAGGCAGCTGCGTTATTACTTATTTATTACATGAGTGTGAAAGAGAAGAGCTGCTCACTTTTTCTGACTCTTGTGCGGTTTGCATATTCTGAATGCGGATGCTGTCGGCCCTCTTTTGAATTAGATCGATTTTGTTACTTGTCTATGTGCTGTAGATTTGAGTTCCTGGGATATAGAGGTGGTTATATTTCCACCAGTTAGACTGAAGGCTCTTGGACACCTGGCTGTGCGCCTCTTGGCAGGTATAGACCAACAGTGCACTTTAATGGATGTCGTCTACACTCTTCTCATTGCCTCAGATATCACTTTAGCTTTCCAAGCCCCCAGATTCGGGGGGGAACACTTGATGCCATCAAAGGGAGATGGATTGAAACCAGATGTGCCGCTCTCGTTCTTTCCGTGTATTTAATTAAGCCGCCGGTGGGACAGGGTGCACTTTTTTCATCATTAGTTTTCCCTCCACATTCCTTCTCCGGCCTCCGCTTCAGCCCGCTGCCATCAGCTCTGCCCGGGTCGGAGCTCAATCCTCAATCCCCATAAACTCTAAATCAGTTCTGGGTTTCCCTCTACTACCTTTTATGAATAGCATCTAATCTAATATATAATGCGCACATGAATCTAATCCAATCTATCTATCTATCTATCTATCTATCTATCTATCTATCTATCTATCTATCTATCCATCCATCCATCCATCCATCCA
>JAOUQZ010000033.1:6936511-6954861 GCA_028564935.1 Neosilurus hyrtlii | reverse complement strand
TGTGTGTGTGTGTGTGTGTGTGTGTGTGTGTGTGTGTGTGTGTGTGTGTGTGTGTGTGTGTGTGTGTGTGTGAATAGTTCGGCAAAAGAATATAATCTGGTGCGAAAAGAATTAGAGGACATGAAAATAACACACGAGTCTGAATAGATTTCTTTTATTGTAAAATAGTTTATGCCGACTGCGGGTCTCTGATTTCTAATAAAAAAGAAGATCCTGGTGATTGTTATCTAGCATTAACTCCATCTATATGCTGTCTCTCTCTCTCTCTCTCTTTCTCTCTCTCTCTCTCCTCCACTCTGTTTCTCTCTCTCTCTCTCTCTCTCTTTCTCTCTCTCTCTCTCCCTCTCTGTCTCTCTCTCTGTCTCTCTTTGTTTCGCTCTCTCTTTCTCCCTCTCTGTCTCTCTCTCCCCCTCTCTCTGCTTCTGTCTCTCTCTCTCTCTCTCTCTTTCTCTCTCTCTCTCCCACTCTGTTTCTCTCTCTCTCTCCCCCTCTCTCTCTCTCCCTCTCTCTCCCTCTCTGTCTCTCTTTCTGTCTCTCTTTGTTTCGCTCTCTCTTTCTCCCTCTCTCTCTCCCTCACCCTCTCTCTGTTTCTGTCTCTCTCTCTCCCCCTCTCTCTGTTTCTGTCTCTCTCTCTTTCTTTCTCCCGTCTCTCTGTTTTTCTCTCTCTCCCCCCTCTCTCTGTTTCTCTCTCTCTCCCCCTCTCTCTGCTTCTGTCTCTCTCTCTTTCTTTCTCCCGTCTCTCTGTTTCTCTCTCTCTCTCTTCCCCCCCTCTCTCTGTTTCTGTCTGTCTCTCTCAACCCCCTCTCTGTTTCTCTCTCCCCCCTATCTGTTTCTCTCTCTCCCTCTGTCTCCTTGTCTCTCTCTCTCTATCACACCTTTCAAAGTGCTTCTGTGAGCTCCTTCACTCCACGCCTCTTTCTTTTCGTCATGTCCGTCAGCGTCATTGAGGGGTGCTTTTTGTAATGTCACCTGGTAAATCGGTGCTGCTTTTGAAGTTTGTTTACTGCAGCGGTTTGCTTGTATGTGGGAAAGCTGACCCCGTGGAAGCCAACGCCTGCAGGCCTCCTCTCTGTACATCTTGGATGATGGGTGGTTTGTAATTGAAATGCAGCTCTCCAACTGACTGCCCCCAAACAGCATAATTAGTTTCTAACAGTGCTCCCACCCCATACCCCCCCCCCTCCCCCCATATGCTCCCTTCTCAAGGCTCCACTAGGGTTCTGAACATTTTTTTTACAGGGGCCGATCTGTACAACCCCTTGTAAAGGATCCACTGTTGTGTTCTCCCTACCTGCCGAGCGGAGCACTACTGTGTGTGTACTTGCGTGTCTCTTGGCTAATGAGAAACACATGTGCAGACCAATCGCCGTCACTGGCGGAGTTGAGCTGCATGGCTTGAAGTTATTAATGGCAGTAAAATTTATGCTTCCTTCTTTTTTGCCAATTAAATGGAGGAGTCCTTTTCCTTCTGGGTCTTGGAGAGAACATCTGGCTTCAATAGTCTGAGATAACCTAGCCTGAAGGGTCCACAACCGGCTCCGACTGGTCCCCTCTTACGCTTTCCCTTTCTCTCCCCCTCTCTCTTCTCTCGTTCTCTTTTGCTCGCACTCACTTTCTCTGATTAAGCAACAGACCTCACTTCTGACCTTTACTCTTTGTGTGGGGGTGTGTGTACAAGAAACGCGTGTAGAAATTCTGTATTCCATTTTACCTCCTTGTCCATATTTCTGTTTCTGTTTTCATGTTTGTGAAATGTCCCAGCCAGCTGTAATTGTAATGTCAGTTCAGCACTTTCAGACAGGAAAAGGTGATAATTGTGCTTAAATACCAAATTTTAGCTTAAGTGAACATCTTATACCCCGTCACACATTGCCGTTTTTCACGCTTGCATATGTATGGTGTATCAGGAAATGTGACAGAAAGAAAGGACCATCACAGCAACTCCAGCTTATATAGCGAATACTTTAGGATGCGTTACACAAACTCCTTGTACGCCAGGCTGTTGGGTTTTTTTTTAATCCGCTTTTAAAATTTCAAAGCACAAACTTTAATACATAGGTAATATGTACACCATAAAAATGAAAGCGAGGCAGCAGTGACACAGCAAGAATGTTTCTTGTTATACCTATTGAGCTGGGCGAACCCTTTAATTGACAACACTGACAGCAAGCTCGTCATCACAAATAATAAATGTATGATGTGGTGGCAGGCACGATCTGAGCTGTGTGTGAGTGCATGTCACATCGTACGAATGACAATGAACACAGTGTGCCCAGCCTCTTTTAATACCCAGCTGTGAATGCCGCAGTTGCGCAGCAGCGACGCATATACCCCTGTACACCGTAACCTTATGTCTCTTCAACCCCATAAATCCCCCATATATACCACAGGAAAGCCACAGATACACTGTGTGTGTGTCACAGGACTTAATTTTGGACCATATACGCCTCATTTCTAAGCATTTGTCCCACATAAAGAGTTTCTTTTGAAGTACACTACTTATGTGTAGGCAGGATACGAGTCATTGTGATCATAGCATTAACAAACACGGGTAAAGACAAAGAATGTCCCTTATTCATGGAGAATGTAAGTTCATCTAAAAAAAAACTTTCTTTAATCTGCACTTATATTTTTGTGTGTGTGTGTGTGTTTGTTTTCAGGAGATGAAGCACAGAAGCATTTAGCCATGCGTATACTTTACCATATTAGCATGGACGACCGCTACAAGTCCATGTTCGCCTACACAGACTGTATTCCACAGGTAAGAGTTCAACAGCTACGTGTCTTTAATTATGAGAGAGTAAAGGGACAACATCCAGACCAATTCAGTGAACAACTGGCTTTTAATTCAACTTATTCGGTCAGGAGAGATCTAGCTGTCTGGATATGGGAGCATGGGATTTGTAGTCAAATTATGCATGCTGTAGCCTTTAGGATGTACAAAGGTGCTTTAGGGTGGTGAGGAAGCTCGAGCAGGGCAGGTGCCAGTAAGTCTAGCCGCTGTGTGATTACGGCTCCAGGGCTGCTGCTATGTGATCCTCCAGAGTTGGGCGATCGCACAGCATGGCCTCATAGCAGCGCTGACTAGCCTTGGCCAGGGCTGCCTGCCGTCCTGCTTAATGTTAGTGTCACACATACACAAACTCACTTCGAGTTGCACACCCTGGGCTCCTGTTCAGTCCCGGGCATGTACTTTCACATCTGAGCTAATAAGGAGTGACATGAGGGATACACTTGTAAAATCAGGAATGGTTTGGGGGAAATCCTGAGCTCCTGCCTGTCTAGGCCTGGGCTAATTAGAGCTGTTCTCTGGATGTCTGCTCAATTTGAGCTTCAGCTGGGATAGCCAGTAGAGAGTACATTAGCTTTGTCCTGCAGAGCTCAGCTGTATGTTTTTGATTTATCCGAAGTGATCTGTCTGGATTAGGTACATATTTAATTCTCATTAGTGCATAGTGCTGATTGCTTATGTACGTTGATGATTGTCAGGTGATGAAGATGCTGTTTGATTGCGGTGAGGAGGGGGTCGACCCGGAGCTCATCTCCTTCTCCATCAATCTGGCAGCCAACAAGAGAAATGCACAGCTTATTTGTGAAGGTTAGAACACGTGCCTTTACATACATATTCATAGAGTACGATCCAAAAGTTCAGCCACTGTTCCCGGAACAAATGAACGGAGCACGGCTCGGTCACGCACGTCCAGCAGGCACACGCAGTACCTGTTGTAAGTTGGTATACCACACGACATTGCACTGTCAACATCAGGAATTGTGTTACTCACTTATGTGATGTTGTCATGTAGGGCTTCATTTTTCCCCGTGACCCCAGCATTTACATTTATAGCATTTGCCTGACCTGACCTGACCTTCTGATCAGTAACCCAGAACCTTATCCGCTGAGCCACTACTGACCGACAGAGAGGTACCATACAGTAATGTTTATGGTAATGTTTAACACTGCGGTGGCATTGAGCTAGTTATTAGTTGCAGATTAAATGCTGTTTATTTAAACTATCCAAAGAAGGAACACACACACACTGTGAGAAGTGTGAAATTCACCAAATTTTATAATTAACATTGTGGCAAAACAGCTTTACTAAGTAAAACCAAATTGGTAAGTCATTTAAATATTATGATTTTAAACATTTCTTTATAAACCCTTTACATCCCTAATAAACAAGCCTGCAGCGACGGTGACAAGAAAAACTCCCTCAGATGACATGAGGAAGAAACCTTGAAAGGAACCAGACCAAAAAGGGAAACCCATCATTTGGGAGAAAACATAAAATACAAACCATGTAGCAGAAACATCACTATAGTTTAACATGAAGTCTAGTTGGTTATCTTATAACTGTAATGGTAACTAGTCCTCAATCATTTCAGTAAAAGAGTTTATATCACCAGCAGTGAAAAGTCGTCTGCACAGGTTCTGAGTGGATATTTAGGTCCATATGGATCATCAGTAGAAGCAAGGGGCTTCTAAGGCTTCAACCAGTAGTAGCTCATCAGGACGGATCACAGGATTCAGAAAGCAGAAGGATCAGGATCACTGGTACCTCAGAAGTAGCATGTGTACCTCAACAAAACACAGAGAGAGAGAGAGAGAAAGCAAGAGAGAGGTTGTAGGTATGCTCATAACAGTGTAATGGTTAAAGAAGAGTTTACTAGTGCTGAGTGCAAGCAGGGACTCCGGTATGACTGACCATGACTGCATAACTTAAAAAAGAGAACCAGAAGGAAGGCAGACATTAGGGCACCCTGTAATATTAGGCAATCACCATTCCAGTGTTGACATTAGATGCCACACCTTCAGCTGAATTACAGGTGAACACTCCATAAGAAATTATTATCTTTAAGAAGAGAATGTGTGTGAAATTAAGATTAATCTTAATATTATTAATACACACGTTCATTAGCTAACTGGCTAATGCTAATGATGTTACCATTAGCTTATCAAAACTTGCATGTCAACTATTTTAATGCCCATTATTTGATTATTTTCTAATTTTCATTATTTAAAATGCTACATTGCCTCTCACAGAAAATTTAAAAAAATTAAAAATTACCTTCCTACTTAACTGCTACATTCCTGAAGTTTTGTTTTTTTAATAGGTTTGTTTCTTAATTTGTTAATTTTTTTCATTAATTCTTTGAGTTAACACAACAGGTGCTACATCACAATATAAATTGTTATGGGGATATGAATTAACTATATTGTGATAATATTTCCCAGCCCTACTGGCATGTGAGCATTTGTGATTGGTGGAGGAGACCCAGTGGAATAAAACAGTGATGTTGGCAAGGTGTATTGAGTGGCATTCCTGCTTCAAGCAGGGTCAGGATTTTACAGGAGGACAGTTGACATACAGATGCCCTTCAGTACCCCTTGCCTGGCTTATTGCTTCATTGCCAAAGGCTTGGTAACATTTCAAGGGTCTGCACTGTATTTTTTTAATGTTTCCTTGCTGGTCCATAGTAAAATCATAAATGCACACCACTCAGTGGCACAAAAACACATGTAACACAAGGGCCCAATGTCGAGAGCACAGAGTCATGCAGTATAGTGATTCACAGGATCTGCTGCTCAATCCAGCTGTGTGAAGATGCACTCTGTTCAAGGAGACCTCTGGTCCTGGTATGGCTCTGTTCATTTGCTACAGGAACAGATCCAGAATGTGACCACAGCTCGTGTATACACCGATCGGCCATAACAATGTATGTACATTCTGTCCTCTCACTGTAGGTAATGGACTGAAGATGCTGATGAAGAGAGCATTCAAGCTGAAGGATCCACTGATGATGAAAATGATCCGGAACATTTCCCAGCATGACGGACCTTCCAAGAACTTATTCATTGTGAGGATTAGCACAGACCCCACCCATGTCCATCCTCAGGGCTGCTCTCAGTCATGCCGGGCCGGTTGTTATTTTACCAGTGCATGGCTGTGTTGTTTTGTTTTGTATTTTTCGTGCAGGATTATGTTGGAGATTTGGCAGCTCAGATCGGTCAGAACGAGGACGAGGAATTCATGATCGAGTGTTTGGGCACACTGGCTAACCTCACCATCCCTGATCTGGACTGGGAACTGGTGCTTAAAGAGTACAACCTGGTACCCTTCCTCAAAGAGCACCTAAAACCTGGTGAGTCAGTCACACATCTCAGAGCATGACAGTGGAATATCACGGCAACAAGGATAACCTGGTGATCCTCAACACTCGATATGTCGAACTAGCATTAAATTATAATTCATCATGTAAAGGATTTATAAGAATTCTCATAAACCACAAAGTCACAGAGCTTTTTCCACCGCTGTCTGTTCTATGTGAGCTCCAGGTTCTGCAGAAGATGACCTTGTGCTGGAGGTGGTCATAATGATCGGCACGGTCTCTATGGACGACTCCTGCGCCGCCATGTTAGCCAAGTCAGGCATCATCCCTGCTCTTATAGAGCTACTCAATGGTGGGGTATAATCATGTCTTCAGATATCTTCTACCTTTCTACTCAACTGCTCATCTCATCTCACGTCTTTAAATGTTTGCAGCCCAACAGGAGGATGATGAATTTGTTTGTCAGATCGTATACGTCTTCTACCAGATGGTGTTTCATCAGGCCACACGAGACGTCATTATAAAGGAGACCCGTATCCTTTATTCTCCTGTGTGCTCTCTCTTTAAGTGTAGATCACTGTGCAGTCTTTAGTTGTACTTTTTAGCTGTACTTTTCATGTACAGAAGGTTTTTATGTACAGATGAAAAACAACATGGGATACACATCATTTCATTTCCACTCAGTCATCCATAATGTTGAAGTAACGAGTGCTGACTGTTAACATGACGTTTTAATGGGATGCTACAGAGTGCAGACATGTTAAAGGTGTGGCATAGAGGGGGCGGGGCTAGTTTGGTAAAATACTTTTGGCTTGGTAGCTGGTATCTGCGGTTGACTTTATTTAGCATCTGAATGAACTTAGTCAGTTACCTTCAGTGTACGTTTCAGTATCAAATCTTTAATTGCCCAGAGCTACCATGCTGACCAGTTTTGTGACAAGATCTTTACTGGCTGATGCACGTGTCAATGTCTTGTGTTGGTGGGCTACCGGAGCCTATCACAGAATGAGTGTGAGGGAGGGAAGAGTTATCTAATTGTTATATATTGTTATATGGCTGAACTTTGGATATGAAGAATTTAGTGTGAACGTGGTCGCATGAAGACGCATTAAGAACTTAATAAGGACGTAGTAACGACGGTATAGATGTATATAATAATGTAATTAAAACCTAGTAAGGATTTTACTTGCATAGTACAAGCATGGCATGAACCTGATGAATATAGATGGAGACATAAGAAAACATGCAGAATGAATAAAAAGGCCCAGCGCTTGGACACAGTGAGTATGTAGTGAGTGTGTGGTGGGATCTAATTGGTCATAATAAGAATGTAGTAAGAGCATAGTGGACTTTTGTGCACGTGGTAAGGAATTTGAGGGAACATGTAAACTGCACGTTTTGACCACGCCCCTTCTGAATTCATTGAAAGTTTCAGAGTACTGAGTATTATACTTATACTGAGTATTCCGGTTCAGTCATAGACTTCACAGGATGGGAGATGAACATTCAGTACATTCAGCTTTGTAATAGTGGTGCTCAGCAGAGCCTCATACTTCAGGGAAATCGGCATAGCATCGATCCGTTTGTCTGTCCGTGCACGAAAACCCAGAAACCCTGTGGTGATATTTCTCATTACACTTTTAAATAAAAAAAATACACTTTTATAATAAAATAAAATGCAGTTTTAAATAAAATAAAATACACCTTTTTAAGAAAATAAAATAATGTTTTTAAATTAAACAAAATGCACTTTTTAATAAAGTAAAGTACACTTTTTTAATAAAATAAAATGGCCTTTTTTAATTAAAAATAAAATACCCTTAATAAATAAAATGAAATACTCTTTTTTTTAAATAAAGTACACTTTTTAGTAAAACAAAATAAATTTTTTAAATAAAATAGAATACACTATTTAAAAAAATACTTTTTATTAAAAATAAAATATACTTTTTAATATAATAAAATACACTTTTTAAATAAAATAAAATATACTTTTTAATCAAGTAAAATACATCATCTCCATAATAGAACAAGTGCAAAACTGAAAAAAAGGAAATTGTGAAAGTCCTTCTCTATTAAAAATGAGATTGTGAACCCTAGGTTGTATTTCACATCTCTAGGATACCACATCAGTCACAACTGTTTACGTAACGTTAATCCAGTGGCTCTGATTTCCACAGGAGCCATGATACAAGATTCTGGGTAATGATGATATGAATTATTGTTTTGACTCTACAGTTTTTGGTCCCTTTCTCTCCCGACACCATTACATCATCCTATCGCTAAAGGAACAGCTTTCAGTGTCAGTGAGAAGAGGGTACAAGTTACATCCTTTAAAATCCTTAATTTTATTCAATAGAAGCTCCTGCTTACCTCATCGACCTGATGCACGACAAGAACGCTGAAATCTGCAAAGTGTGTGACAACACCCTGGATATCATAGCTGTAGGTGTTTATTTACAGAGTATTACTAGATTTGCATTCCTGTCCAGCTCTAACCTGCTTGGATCTCCAACCGGAATAACGGTCTTGGTTAGTTATGGCAGTGTTGGCTCGATTGTGGACGTCCCGAGGACATTACTTTACAGAGTGATCCTGGCCAGGCCTCAGATTAATGTAATTAGGTCTCCATTATCCCAGGTTTCTTTTTGAGGCCAGGGGAAGTATTCTATACAACTGATCAGGCAGAGCTATTAAAGTTAGGAGCCACATCAAAGAGGCGAGAGGTGTCTGGATAGACTCAGATAGCGGACAGAACCCAGGTCTGCTAAATACCACACACACTTCCCCTGCTCTTGTTCGTTTTTCTAGAGTTTTGTTGGCGAATTGAAAGTTTGGCTTGATGTCTTTGCAAGAGCTTATCTGCTCCGTTCGTCCTTACTTTCCTTCTTCCTTCTCACAGAAGTCGTTGGTCCTGTTGCTCCTGGTGGTTCTCTTCACTATCTCGTTCGTGTCCCAGGAAGAAATTTGTTCCTTTTTAATAAATTTTCCCTTTATTTACAGGATATGCATGAATGTTTTTTGATTTGTTATAAAACACTCCAAACCCTGGTTGGTATCCTCTGTTATCAGAATGTCTGAGATCTCCTGAGCCCCATCGCAAAAAATAAATTATCCAAGCCATGAAAGCTCTTCTGTCTGACAGTTGATTTACCTTTGATTTATTTGTACCTTGAGAGTAAGTGTCAGTGTGACCTGTTTTGCAATAATAGGTCTTTTTAAGCCCTGAGCATCAGGTGGCCGCTCACATCCCCCGGCCTCACCTTTGGGCAGCAGTGATTAATCAGCTTGTCTCGGTGCATGGAGCTCAGTGAAACTCTGCCATGTTTTTGAGATCTACACAAACATTTGCCATGCTAACTGCTTGGCACTGTGCATGCTAACTCGGATACTAAAAGCAGCATTAATCCCTCTGTGCTGGCTGGTCCTCAGTAGCATTCATTACTTAACTATCATCTGTCATCGTCCTCATCCCAGGATTTGTGGAATTGTGGTTCTTTCTTGTTCTTGGCTCAGGAGTACGATGAAGAATGGGGGAGGAAGATCCAGAACGAGAAGTTTCGCTGGCATAACTCTCAGTGGCTGGAGATGGTTGAGAATCGACAGATGGAGGAAGTGGAACCCTTCCTGTACGGCGATGAGGGAGAGCCCTTCTTCCAGGGAGCGGAAATTCTGGAGCGGCCAGATCTGTTCTACAGTGCAGGTTCCCCTCAACTCTATTTGTGGTATTGCTGTATAGTTCCTTTTACACAGCCTGGTTAAAAGCGTTGCACCTTTTTTCAGAACTCTGAATATTTGGGCAGGGGTATAATATATCTTAAGTAGATAGATAGACAGATAGATAGATCTATTTCTGACAAATTATGTTGAATATTTATTGTTTTGCCACCGTTTACCAGATGGGATGCTAGTTGAACGTTAATATCACAGAAGACAAGCCGAGCTGGTGGGTGCTGCACATGGATGTTGGGTTAAGAAAAAAAACATTCCCGCAGTGAAGTGATGGATCTAGTTGCCAGGGTCAGTCAAGGGGCATGGAGGCAGGGAAAAGTATCTAGAAGCGAGCTGATGTGCGCACTGCGCATGGACGTTCATGGTAGTAACTTTTAAACTGACCCAAACTTCACAGTTTCTTCTGCACTGCTAGCTCTTCTGCCTACACTATGTGTTGTGCAGATCAGTCTCTACTTCCTTAAGTCGGCTGTAGTCTATAGTATTAAGTGCCTGTGCCTGGAATGCTATGCTGTTATCCATAAATATCAACATGACTAATGTTTTACAAAGAATAAAAAACACTTACCGGTGAAAAGAGACCATCTGCACGGTTTTCACAGCCAACAGCACCACAAGAGCCAACCATTTAAACACAGAAATAACACGAATCCACAGCACAACCCAAACACCTCCGAGGGGCACGTCATTGGCCAAAACGAAGTAGCCAGTAGAATAGTGTTGCAACTGGCCGCATTCTTATTAGCTGATTCTGCAAGTCTCTAATAAATACGAAGCGTCCGCAGCTGACTAAACAAGAAAAACCTAAACAAAATAACCAGCTGGCAGGCGCCACGATGCATAAAAAAATACGATCCATCACAAAACTGAGAGGTCAGTTGGTTTAGGGTTTGTTTTTTTTTCACATCCCAAAAAACTGGCAGTGGTGGCCTGGTGGTAGGGTGCTGGCTTAATGATCAACCCCCACTATTACCGGGTTGTTACTGCTGTCCCCCCAGTGCAGCTAACTGGCTTATTAAAGGCCGGCCACGTCTCTCACCGTCTGTGGTGAGAGGAAAGTAAAAGAACCATTGCTGTCAGCGTGTTTCTGCCCTGCGATGGCCTTGCGAGCTGTCCTGGGTGTACTCTCCCCTCGCCCAGAGTCGGCTGAGATGGGCTCCAGCCTCCCCAGGACCCTAATTAGGATTAAGCGGTTCAGAAAATAAATCAAAAAACTTCTAGGTCGGCACGATTTTGCCGACCTTTTGTTAGGGGCAACTTAAATATTTTTATTAAACACGATGTTTTACACTATCACATGCCATTTGTTACCTAAAACATTTTAATTAAAAAAATCTTTCCTCAGTGCTGTTTGTGTCTGTGGTGCTGTGTGCCTGACGTTAGTGATGCGTGAAGAAGTGCTTTGTGGATTCAGTCGTTGTTTGGCATTATTCAGCACTGCAGTTTAAAAAAAATGGCAGCTTTAGCGGAGTCAGACTCTGGGTTGTAAGAGGTTTGTAAAACTTTCTAAAAACCAAAGACCTCAAAAGTATAGGAACACTTCCAATCAACTTAAACTAAAAAAGTGGCTTGAACACGGTGCACACTCTCATCAGCATCGCAGCAACATTAGCACAATGGAGCACCTAAAGAGGAAACATATGGGCTCCTGAGCAGTGCATTGACAAGGTGCACCATAATCAACGAGCTCACATCATATGCCTAATAGAGAGTCAGTTCTTGAGGGATGGGAATTGGCTATCGCTAAATTAGAGGGAGAAAAAACTGAGAAATTAAAACAATCAATCAATAAATAAATACATAAAGAGGAAATATACAGGCGCCATCTGATGATGGACTGCCAAAAGAACAAACCACTCTAAATATTTCTGTTAATTCATGTTTATTAAAATAATTAAATAGACAAAAGGTTAATCAATAGAAAACGCGTGCTTCATGGCAGCCCTATACATCACCCTCACTGCTGATACTCTCATGCGTTACATGTCACACCTGTGGTTTTCGAATGTTGGCTCAGTCTGTAGAAATGTGTTGTAACCGATCAGCACATGTGTGTTGGGGGTCCATGTGAAAGGGGATTAAGACACTTCTCTGAAATACAGGAATATCCATAATGAGGATGGAGTGCAGTATTCTGAAACTCAGTGCCATGTATTTCCCTGTAGATGGATTAATCCCTGCAGATGCCGCCATCAGTCCAGACTTCTTTACAGACTTTCAGAACGGAGACTATGTCACCTCACAGGGTTTTCCCTGCAGGTACGTACATGACTTTTAAAGGACACTCACCTAGCCTTTAATAACAACCCTCTCAGTCATGTTGTCTCAGTTCTTCACCCCTTTACACCTCCACACAACCTCTTTGCTTTGCTTTTCTAGATTACACTACCACACCCTACAACAGCAATAGCTGTAGTGTGAATGAAACTATTCAATTCTATTTTTATTTTTATTTGTTTTATATTTTCTATTTTTATTGTTAATTCAGTTTTATTTGTATAGTGCTTTTTACAATTGACATTGTCACAAAGAAGCTTTTCAAGTAAAAGTAAGTACATTGAAACATTTTTCTATAAACCTTACACATCCCTAATGAGCAAGTCTGCGGTGACAGTGGCAAGGAAAAACTCCCTCAGTTGACACGAGAAAGAAACCTTGAAAGAAACCAAACCTTGAGAGGCTCAAAAGGGAAACCCATCCTCATTTGGGTGAAAACAGATGAAAATATAAACCATGTAAGAAAAGCTTCATTACAGTCGAACATGTTGGTTATACAACAACTGTAAGTAGAGTAAGAGTTTATATCACCAGCAGTGAAAAGTCGTTTTCACAGTCGCTGAGTGTAGATCAAGGCCCATATGGATCTTCGTCTGCAGAAGCGAGGGGCTTTCAAGATGAGAACTCCAGCTAGCATCAGCACACCAGGACAGACCACAGAACTCACAGAGCAGAAGGATCAGGAGGATCAGGATCACTGTCATCCAAGGCGTAGCATGTGTACCTCAGCAAAACACACACAGAGAGTGAGGAGAGAGAGAGAGAGAGAGAGAGAGAAAGGTTGTTATGTGTTCTTATAACAGTGTAATGGTAAAAGAAGAGTTTATTAGTGCTGGGTGCAAGCAGGGACTCCGACATGACTAACTATGGCAGCATAACTAAAAAGAGAGAAACCAGAAGGAAGACAGACATGAGGGCTCCTGTAACGTTGGCAATCAGCCATTCCACTGTCAACAGACCTGGGTGAGCATGTAGAGTGAGGGAGCGACAGCATCCCAACGCCACAGTTTACCAGAACTCTCTATGCATGAGAACCCCCAGATCTGCTCCTTTACCTAATAATTAATCGCCTGTTAAGAGAATACTCAACTAAAGTAGGTTTTCTTCTGGTTCTAGTAAGAACTCTTCCTGCTGCATTCTGGACTAAAACACACACACATGCAACTTGCTCCCTGCAAGACTACAGATCGGTTGTCGGGCTCTGTTTTCTGTTGTCATGGCTCCTTGTGATGGTTTGATTTATGGATTCATACTACTACACTCCCAGCCCCCGTTGTGATGGCACTCTAATAAAATTGTTTGTTTCCCAAGAAAGTGCGATCCAACAGATATACAGGAGTGAAGAAGGTTTATGTTTTTGTTAGCTGACTCTGCAGAGATGTGTTGAGGTGCTCACTATTTATCTGTTGTTGTTGGCTGTGATGTGCAGAACAAAAACATTTACTGAATTAGGAGTAATTTGAAGACAAGCATTACATGAGTGAGAAAGAGTGAGAGAGAGAGAGAGAGAGAGAAGGGGAACTATTAAAATAGAAGGAGCAAGTGAGTACAGAGGAAGAAGGGAGTTTTCTTCCTAACTCTTTGTAAGTGATATCTGTAAAACACACTGAGCATGTTCAGGGAATTAAGCAGCCTGAGTTTGGTTTTCATTTGGTCGGAGCGGTCCGAGAGATCTAGGTTAACACAATAATGAAATCCAGCCTGCAGGGAGCACACAGCCAGACGGACTGGGAATGGCTTTGATACGTTCGCTCTTATTCCTGCATGTGGTGTGGGGCACTTCTTCATTCACCACATTCGACTGCCTCGTTACAAATGATGAACAGGACTGTAACAGACCCTAGCGGGTAATTCAGAGGTTCAAGAAATTCTGTAAGCAGTTCTAGATTACACGTAGTGTTCACACTGAAGACCCACGAACAGCAGGCTTAGAGCCGGTTACTAATGTCATCGAGCCAATGTGGGGACTCCAGCTGACGTGCCCTCACCATTCCTTGGACTTCTTGCAAGGGCTACAAACAGAAAAATAAGGCCAGACCTGTGCAGCGCAGGACGAGGGACTTTAGAACCGTTCTAAAGTGATCAGGAATGAGGACAGTGTGCTGATTTTAAAGGAACAATAAAATCATGGCATCAAGAGTAGCCGCAGGCTAAAGATCAAAGTGTTAAAGCAGATAGAAGGCAGAGACTGGTGTTAAGGCGTCTACGTGTGTGTGTGTGTTTCACAGCCTCGCACTTCTCAGTCCTAACTGGAAACACTGGAGGCTTTTGTCTGCCTGCGTCCTCCACCCTACCTCTCACTCCAGATTGCACTCCTGCTGTCAGCCTGTGGGAAAGGAGCTGAGTGATGAAATGGATAATGTTTAGAGACTCTTCCCAAAGGCATCGTTTACACAAGTCGCATCACTTTAAACCCCGTTTTTCACTCAGCTTGGAATTCTCTAAGGTAGTCGAAGATTGATCGATGATCCTAATGAGTCCATCTTTAGCAGTACAATTTATCATTTCTATCTAGAGTCATGTCTTTTGGTCATGTCTCCTTACTTGACTTATCCTTAAACCTATGACTGTCTTAGCAGATGAGCTACCTGCCTCCCTATAACTCCCATACAAACATTTCATACACAGTAATGCACTGCCTGAAACCTGAGCTCCTGATAGATCTCTACTGATCGGTGTCTGAGGCTGGTAGTGAGTAGCTGAATAGCGTGGCTCCTTCAAGGCCTGAACAGTTTGTACTGGTGAGTGTGTGGACATGTCAGAGAGAAAATGATGTAGGCATGCGGTTTGGAGAGAGAGAGAGAGAGAGGTATAGTTTTAGCAGCAGAGAATGCAGGTTGCTTATTAATAAATCGTGCAGCTCCTCTCCATTAAGACGTCTCTGGATTTTGCTTTTCAACTGCTGACTAAAGGAGGTGGGGGGTGTTAACCTCGGACTTAGCGTTCCAACTTTGGCCCTGGGGGAAATAAATAAATAAATCTCCCCTGAATTTCCCGACTGCAGTCTCGAGCGAAAGAAAGAAAGGTTAACGTTGAGTTTTCTTTTCTCCACTTTTCACACACTGGTTTCCGCCTTCATTCATAGAATAATTATCCGTTTAATGAGTTCATGTTCCGTGCTCCTGTTAATGTTTGGTGTAGTTTTGCTCTGTGAAAGGTTTTCTGTCTACCTCAGTCAGATTGTGTTGTTTTAATTTTGTGTTGTTCTTTGTGAGTCTGAGTGGTGGTGTATGAGCCTCTGTTTTTGGGTTTTGGTTTTGTTATTAATTATAAATCTGTTTTGTTTTTTTGTTTTTTATTACTGCTGCACATCATCATGCTAGTCAGCGATACATAACAGCCAATCAGCATAAACTTTGTGTCTCTGCAGCCTTCTTGGGTTTCTTGTGGTGGGCACAGACATAACCATGCAAATAATGTTCCATTCCATGGAACTCTGCTCAGGAGCTTTGCTATAATCAACCTGGGAGAAACATGGCGTTATGTAGGGCTTGCTTGACCAATGATGTTTCAGACAGCATTACAGGTATCATGATGATAATAATCTGGAAGTATCTGCTGATTCCCTCAAAGGTCATGCATTTACTTTATGTCAAATATGTACTATAAGTAATAGTACATCTCCTGGACAAGTAGTTTACTACACGCATGGTGCCAAGGTGAGTTTTACGGCAGTTGGACACTGTAAATTACATCGTTCCATGGTGAAACTGTACTGTGTCCAGACATCCTCGTGAAACTCGAGATGGCTGGAAAAGAGCCTGAAGAAAGAAGGTGGTTGATTCCAGTTAGAAGGTCGTCAATGATGTGGAGTTTATTTACCAAATATCTACTGCCATCTTTCATCAGAATCCATGATAAAACTTGGTGTGAGAGTCTGTGATTCTCTTCACCCTCTACTCTTCGCAAAAATTAAATCAAGTTCTATCTCAGATAGCCAAGATTCTCTTCAGGAAACTTTTCCAAAGCTAATATTTTTAGCTAAGAGCAAACTGGGATGCTGTGGATTAAAAACCCATCTGCCACGTGTAATCGTTCTCATGGAAGTGATTTGTGTTAAAAACAACACAGCGTTATGGAAGCTGGTAGGGGCAAAGCAAACAGCTCATAATTTAAGAGAATGGAGAAGTGATCTAGTGTACAGTCTGAGAAAAGTCTGGAAAGGGGGAGGAGGGGTAGAGTGTCAGGACACAGAGGTGAAGAGACAGAGACACAGAGGCTTTCTGTGCTCAAGACTCAGCTTTTATTGGTTAACTTGTTTGATCTTCAGCTTAACATATTGATTTCTTATTAACCTGATGGTTGTGGAATAGAACGAGAGGTCAGAGTTCCCAACATTATGAGACTGTATGTCTAGATATATGTTTGAAGGTGTGCTGTGGTTCATGGTCAGAACCAGGAACAGTACAGTTTTAGGGGTAACACTGAGATTTATGAATTTATTTCTCTGCTTGAATTATGAGATCTATGAACCAGCCAGGCACTTGGTCGGCGTCTTCTTTTTCTCAATCCTGCACTGCCATCTGTTGGTGAAGAGCTTTGGCACAGTTTAACACACACTGCAAAAAATGACTTCTTAGTAATTTACAGTGTTTAAATTCAGTCTGTGATCCAGTGACATTATTACACAACCTGATCTTTTTTTTTATTAATATTTATCCATGCTGTTTTAATTAGTTGTTGGTTTGTTTGTTTGTTTGTTTGTTTTCATTCATTATATAAATGAAGATTAAATGAATATGATGTTCTTAGATGTTCTTACAGGGCTGCACACACCACGATGGTTCTATACCCTACAGCAGTGATTTTCAGCCACTGTGCCATGGCATACTAGTGTGCCGTGAGAGATGGTCAGATGTACCATGGGAAATTGTCCAATTACCGTTGGCCATTGTCGAGTGTCCGTGCTGTAGTGACAGGCAGAGTAATGTAATACTCTTCCATGTCAGAGAGGGGCAGCAGGGAGCTTTATTGCCTTAATTATTCTTAGAGACAAGAGAATTAGTGAGGTACGGAGCCCCTAAAGGGACATGGGGGAAAAATTTACTTGAAAAGTTTCTAGTGAGCACGAGAAACTTTTGCGTGCGCACCAGTTACCTGAGGTTTCTCGTGCACACTAGAATCTTTTCATGTAAATTTTCCCCCATGTCCCTTTAGAGGCTCCGTAGTGATGCATGCAGGTTTTTAAAAGAAAAGTGCAAACTCCGAACTGGGCCCTATGTAGTTGCTGAACTTAAAGCTAAATCTAAACAGTCCCACACGGTGGCAGAGACTTTAATACCACCTGCCTGCAAAGCAACTGTACACGAGATGCTGGTTGAGGAAGAGCGTTGTGTGTGTTCATCTAAACAGGCCCAGGTTTCACATTATACTGTGATTATATAAATACTGTATTAAACTACAGAGTGCCGTTTTGTAACATTTTTGTAACATTTTTGGTTTGTGGTGTGCCACAAGATTTGTTCAATGTAAAAAAATGTGCCGTGGCTCAAAAAAGGTTGAAAAACACTGATCTACAGATCAAGGTGTACCTTCTCTTCCATACTATTATTTATTATTTATTAGTAATCCTACTGATTAAAGTTCCTCATTCACTAGTGAAGATCCTGTCTGTTTTATCATCCATTATGTTATTTTGGATAAATATAAAGGTTTCCTGAAGAAACCACCCCAGCTCATGGGCTTAGTATGTCTTATTCACCTGTTCTACGTCTTGTTGTGGTTCTGTGTCTCTTTACAATAACAATAAGACCAAGTGAGCGGAGGAACAATCTTGTGCATGCATAATAACTAACAACCCCCACCCAACACACACACACACACACACACACACACACACACACACACACACACACACATACAGATGACGTCTGATATGTCTGAAGTTAATTTTATGATATACCAGTGTTTTAATGTTCGTGTTGTCTGTGCTGACCTGATTACAAACATGATAAGATGATGATTCTGTTCTCTTGCTCGCCTCAAGATGGCGGCCGGTGCGGGGATCATTAACACTCACGTACAGCCGGAAACAAATGGTTTCAAAAACACATTTTGGTTGATTTCATTTTGTTTCCAACAGATACCTCTATTTCATCTTCATTTAATCTGTCTGTGAACTGAATGGGTTTCTTTTAAGGTGAAACTACCCTTTCATACCTACCTACTGATCAGTGTGTACCTACCCTTTCATACCTACCTACTGATCAGTGTGTACCTACCCTTTCATACCT
>JAOUQZ010000033.1:6898138-6913574 GCA_028564935.1 Neosilurus hyrtlii | reverse complement strand
GGAGGATGTGCTGATAGCAGTGTGAAAGCAGGTTGGATATGAGAATATCGCCTCGGCGTCTACAATGAATAAAGCTGCAGTGATCTTCCTGAAAGTTGAGTCCCAGGCTGAGAAGAGAACTAAGTGGCTTTAGCACCCCAGGTGACCCTACAGGAGGAAAATTCAAAGTGTCTGCATATGCAGACGATGTCACAGTTTTCATTACGCAACAAGAAGACGTAACAAAACTCAACACCACCTAACCATGTACGAGAACGCATCATCAGCCAAAGTCAACTGGGAAAAGAGTGAGCGACTCCTCATAGGTGGGAGAACTCAGGACCACCACAAATCCCAGGTGGCTTACAGTGGAGGAAAGATGGGTTGAAGTTTCTCGGTGTGTTTTTAGGAACAGAAGCTTTTAAGAAAAAGAACTGGGAGGGCATACTGGAGAAGGTGGTCGCCAAGCTGTCAAAATGGAGTTGGGTTTCATCCCAGCTGTCCTACAGAGGGAAGATCCTGGTAACGAACAACCTGGCTGCCTCCACCCTGTGGCATAAACTCTGTGTCCTAGAACCACCCGCACATCTTATACAAGAAATGCAGAAGAGATTGGTGAACTTTTTCTGGTTGGGCCAACACAGGACTAAAGCACCTGTACTCTATCTACCAGTACAAGAAGGGGGACAGGGCCTGATAGACATACAGAGCTGGATCTCCATGTTCCGTCTGCAGGCAGCGCAAAGGCTGCTATACAGTGAAGATGTGGCATGGAAAAGAACAGCAAGCACATTCTTCAGGAAGGTGGAGGACCTCGGCTACACCCATCAACTACTCCTAGTGAACACAGAACAGATGAAGTTGGAAAGCCTTCCCAGTTTCTACCAATCGATGTTAAGAACATGGCGGAGGGTGTTCACTGTTCACAGGAGTCTCTCTCAGCCAGAGAAATGGATCTTCAGGGAACCTCTGGTATACAACCCATGGATCACATCAAGAATACTTAATTCAACAAGCGTACAGACCTCTCTACGTCTGAGTGGATGTACAACACTGGCCCAGCTGAGAGACGGTGCTGGGTGGAAACCGATGGGCTTCATAAGAAATGTCACTGGTTTACAGTCCCCTCGCTTAGCAAAAAGGTTAATCAGTGAACTCCAAGGGGCCCTACCAGAGAGCTGCGTAGAAGCCTTAGAGAGGACTGATAGAGGGACAAGAGGCCACAGCAGCGAACCTCCAACCATCATCGTTTCAGCAGTAGTCGAACAACCACGAGAAGAGGATGGGGACATGCTTCTATCCTTCTGCACTCCTGTGCTCAGGAACTTCAAAAGCCTGTCCAAGAAGGCAATATACACCACCTGTGTAAAAGTGACTCATCAGGTGGCACTGAGAGGGCTAAAGGCCTCAGGGTGGTCAGGTTTGTTTGGACCAGGCTTCTCCATGAAAGGACATGTGCGAACCCTGTACAAACCTCCAATAGAGAAAAGAACAGGCGATCTACAGTGGAGAATAATCCACAAAATTATAGCAACAAACAGACACGTAGCTCACCTGAACCCAGCAGGAACGAGGGAAGCTCCTTCTGTGGTCAGGAAGATGATGTAGAGCACCTGTTCCTGAACTGCAGTCGGCTGGGGAACCTCTTCAGCCTGTTAAAGGTGTGGTTTAGGGCTCTAGGGGAGGAATTCTCAACCAAAACTTTCATAGCTGGTCCCAAATATAGCGTTGCCAAGAAAAGGTAAAGTTTGTCTACTGAACTTTTTATCTGGTTTGGCCTAACTAGCAACCTGGAAAACCAAGAAGAATAACACCCTAGTTACCGGGACAACAGATGTGGTGGCTTTGATGAGGGGGATGTTGGCTGCAAGACTAAAACTTGAACATGCAAACTATAATTTAATCAATGATGTTCACAAGTGTGGTGCAGTGTGGGGAATATCAGATGCCCTCTGTGAGATCAGTGAAGACGGTGATCTGATCTTTCATTTCTAATCATTCACTCTGATTATATCTTATGACTCACTGTTCTTATAGTTTTAATAATTTTATTGCCTTTTTAATCTTTTTATCAGTTTATCATTCATGGAAATTTCATTTTATTATTGTTTTTATTTTTTCTTGCTGTTTTTATATTTGGAGTTTTGTCCCTTTTAAGATCTTTTAGAAACAACATTTATTTATCAACTCACTGAATTTGCACATCTTTTAGTGATATTTATATGTTTCTGAAATTATTGAATAAAGGAGTCATCAAAGATATATATATTTCTCCTTCTGTGTCTTTCTCTCTCTGTGTGTGTGTCTGTCATTCTGTCTTTTTCTCTTTGTCTCTGTGTCTGTCTCTCTCACTCTGTCACTCTCTTTGTCTCTGTCTGTCTCTCTCTGTCTGTCTTTCTCTCTCTCTCTCTCTCTCTCCTTCTCTCTCTCTCTCTGTCTTTTTCTCTCTGACTCTGTATGTGTCTGTCATTCTCTGTCACTCTGTCTCTCTCTCTTTCTCTCTCTCCAGTGGTACTTGGTGAGGTGATCCAGGCCTTCTCTGTGCCCGAGAATGCCTCTCGAATGGAGGAGGCGAGGGAAAGTGCCTGTAATGACATGGGCAAGATGCTCCAGCTGGTCCTGCCTGTGGCAACACAAATCCAGCAGGAGGTGATCAAGGCTTACGGCTTCAACAACGAAGGGGAAGGTAAGAGTCTGTTATTAAATCATGGATTCCACATAGGATTTTTTTGGTTTTATTCTTATTAAACAATTTAATTTTAAATGTTTTGGGGCAAAACACAGTATAGGAGCTGATGTAAATATTTTTCATGCTATGCTCCTAATACAGAGAATTAGATATATTATATCCTGAAGTTTTTCCTATATGAAGGATGATAATATGGCTTCCCTGAATTATTATTATTTTTTTTCTTTTTGTAGATATAGTTGTATATGTTCCACTAAAATGGCAGTTTATCAGTGTTGTAATCAGTTGGAAAAGAAATAATTTTAAATGTAATTTATTTAGATTTCATCAACAGTGTTGATGCTGAAACTGCTGTAATATTATAGAGACACATAACCTGTAATAAATGTTGATTGAATGGAAGAAATCAACATTATTCAACATTACGGATTTTATCCCAAAAATACTAATGACAGTGTTTCTGGTAAACTGCTATAGTGAATCAACCCAGTTCGCAGATCGCAAGTTCGAATCCGGGTTGATTCCACAGCCATCCGTGACCGGGAGTCCATGGGAGCTAATTGGCCGAGCTCTCATGTGAGGGAGAGATGGCATATGCTCCCTTCCCTGTCACTCATAGCGGTCACCAGCCAATCATGGGCGTCTGTGAGCTCATTTGTACGAGGGGGCGGATAGTGCTTTCCCTCCAAGTGTGTTAGGCCGCACCCCAAATACTCATGAATACTCATCAATTTTTCTGAAAAATTGGTATTTTCGGTGTTTTTGTTTATTATCTATACTTTTACCTCAATATATTTATTGGAATGTTTTTTTTTTGGTTCTCATTGCCATCTCAGTACATTTTCACCAAAAAATTATCTTTTATTTTTTTTTATTAGGAACCTTTTTAGACAAAAGTGGTGGTGTAGAATCTTCACTGCACTCTACTACGTATATAATCTTAGTAAAGATTCCATATTTGTCAAGGAGCTCTTAAGGTGATCCCCATATGCATAGAACATGACTTGGATGGTTGTCCCATGTCTGTGCCTGAGTTGATGCAGATTGGCTGTTATCTATTGCTGATTTGTATGACGAAACCCCAAAAATGAGGGCTCATACACCATAGCTCAGACTCACACAGAATAAAAATACACACAATCTAACTCAGGTCGGCAGAGAAATGTGAACAGAAACACAGAACATTAACTCGTTAAATGGATAATTAAACTAACAAGACAGGTGATTCAAGTGAAGGAGGAAACCAGCTGATGAAAGGGGGTGAAAATAAAAACTCTGTGTTAACCTTTACTGCTTTTGCTCCAGACCGTAGTCGGGAAGTTGAAGTTGATTCATCCCATAATAGGGGCAGCGCTACTCTTATAACAACCGCATCAGACAGTGATTAATGGAGGAATCTATCCAGAGCTCCACCTTTAGGCAGTTCCTAAATCTATACATTAGCCATTGACTGTCAGCATACTTGAATATTTCCCCAAATACAAAACATGAAGCTTTAAGGCAATCTGTTTCTGTAGAACCATACCTGACATCATGGCTTTCACTTCAACACTGCAAATGATGGTAAATGTTGATAAAGCCCTTTAAAGTTTCTTTTTTTTTTTTAATATGTACTATGATATGTTTGTGTTATGAAAATGTAACAGTAAATGTCCCTCAAATGTCTTGCCTCAGCCTCAGATTGACAAGCACTGATAAAGGTACAGTTGTTACTACTTGTGACCAGTAAAAACATCCTTGATGGAGAGTATGTGCGCCAGAACATGCAGTTTAACAGCATGAGGACAATTTGTTATTTTGAGGAAACTGAGAAAGGATGGCACTGTGGCGTAGTGGGTAGCACATCCGCATCACAGCAAGAAGGTCCTGGGTTCAACTCCGGGCTCTGCGAGGGCATTTCTGTGTGTTTGCATGTTCTTCCTGTGCTTGTGTGGGTTTGCTCTGGGTACTTTGTTTCCTCCAACAGTCCAAAGACATGCACAGGGAGATGGGCTATTTTTTTTTTTATTTTGTTTTGTTTTTCAAATTGCCCCTTGGTGTCAATGTGAATGAATGTGTGTTTGTTTGCCCTGCAAAGGTTTAGCCAGCCATTCAAGGTGCATTCCGCCTTTGCCCAGTGTCGGCTGAGATAGGCTCCAGCTTCCCCATCAGCATTTAAGCGCCCTGGCAAATAAACGAGTGATGAGTGAGAAGTCACGAGAAGTTGCATCATGGCCTGTCTGGACTCATGATTTGGAGATCCAGTTCGAGCTGCACAGACTCATCGTTTGTAAACATGACCTCTAATCGTCTCCTTTTTTATTGTTTTTGCTTATTGGTCAGGTGTTCTGAAATTTGCCAGACTGGTGAAGATGTACGAATCTCAGGACCCGGAGATCGCTTCCATGTCACTCAAGCTGAAGTCCCTTCTACTGCCACCTCTGTCAACTCCGCCCATCGGGGGTGGAATTCCTGCATCCTAAATGAAATCCCTAATTAATAATCACCTTGAAGAGGCTCAAAACATCTACAGTATCTTAGTTACTGTCTGGCATCAGAAGCATTGACATATTTTCCAGACTATAAGGCTATTACTGTGTCTCGATTCTTGTACTTCTGTAAGCATACTTCAGTGTAGTGCACTATGTGCACTCTCAGATTAAGCTCCGCAAAGGGTGTACTTACTGAAAACGCTAACCACACCGTTTGACCGCCACAGCCATTTATTGCTCACCTATTATAGCATTTAAAACACCCCTCCACAGAATCAGAAGCAGTGTATCCACACATATGTCACTACACTGTGAAAGTCATAAATTCTAATTCAGCACTTTTTATCAAATTCAGTGAATGTCTCCTCACAGTCCACCAGCCATCTGCTCTGTGTGCATTCTGAAAAATAAATTGGGTGTTTTATATCTCATTACGGGAGCTAGGACACAAAGTGGCTTTGAGCGAGCCACACAACACTGTTCCAACCAATCAGCATCAGAGAGTGTATGTGTTCATGTACAGCACAAACCCACAGTTGCTGATTGGCTGGATGAGAATGTTCTTGTAATGGTCATTGCCCTGTTAAAACATAACCATGAAGTTGTGGGGGGCAGCGGAGCTTCTGCAAGAGGACTGAAAGGAGGTTTGTGTTTGTTTGGTAAATTCAAATATGAAAAATCTTACAAAAATAGCTGTTGCACTTTTCCATACCGCTTGTAGTTGTTGCAGTGAAAATTTCAGAACAATGCTGAAAATGCAACTCTAAACATCTTTAAAATTATTATACTTTGAGTCACAATGCCTGCTATAAAAAGCACATATTAATAAGTTATAGTGGTTATAGTCTGGAAAATCCACTCTTTACATCCTCAACTTCCCACATTCCCATGGAATTCCAACATGTATTACTATTTCATGTTTCTCTCATATTTATTTGTATTTCAATGTATATAGCACAAAGACTTTTGCAACAATCTAAAAATTTGTGGGAAATAACTTGTCTGAGGATCCATTTGAAATCTGTGTCTGGTTAAGATTAAAGAGATATCTTCCACTGATGCTTAGAAAAAACTCACCCAAATTCTTTTGCATAAATACTTTATCACCCTTCATTCAGTTGTTCAGTGGTATCACTCAAAATTTGGGATCATTACACACATCTTGAAGCTGCATAGCTGAAAAATCATAAGAGCAGCCATTTTGGAACACTGGAGGCTAAAAAAAAAAAAAAAAGCAACGTATTCCAAGATTTCGGTTGTGATAGACTTCAGTTATAGAACAGAGTGACTCCTTTTGGGTCGAGGGGAACACATTAAACTGTATATTATCATTTTTGACCAAATTGTTGTTTTTAAATAGATTCCTGCATGTGCGCTACACTGGAGCAGATCCAAGATCAGGAGCATCTGCTTCAAAGTAAAAACTGTCTTCATACAGCAAAAACGTGTGCGAGTGTAAAAATATCATTTTTAATTATAGTAACATCTAGGGCTGGGTGATAGATTGATGAATGTTCATTATCTCGATGTCATTATCGTCACTTGTATCATCAGCCAATTGAATATCGTCAGTATCATCATATAGCAGACATTAACTTTCCTTCAGAAACAGGCAGGTTTATATCCCCAGGAACATGTCAGTGAAGAGTCTGTATTTAATTTAGCATGATACGTAAAAGTATCCTAATGAATATTAGGCCTATTGTACTGTATAATATGATGTATGATAAGTGGTAGTGTAAACAGTAAGTGTGCTCTGGTGTCTGTAAACTTATGATGTCCTGGCATGTTCTTTTTTTTTTTCCTGAAATTTATTTTTATAGCCCTACTGACATCTACTGTTTCAGTCCCCGACACTCAGCAGAAGTTTAACTAAACACTTAACACTAGTATTCTGTTTTCCCCCACGTTTGTTTTAATTTTTATTATTATTTTAAATTTTTTGATGTTCAGTATCAATCTTCAGTATACAATAAAAATCTTAACCAGGATAAATTCCCCACTGTTCATATTTCTTAAAAACACTATTACATACGCTGTTGTATCCTGTAGCGTTTACGCTACTTACTGAAATGCATTGCACCATATCTTTTCATTATCCTAAAACAGTGAACTATACTGCAGTGATTGGTAATGGTGTACTAAATAAACACCATGCATGTATACTTCTGTATCCATTCAAGTCCATTTTATTAATGTAATGGTAATTATTTTTAAATTTCACCAGGTGGGCTAAGACCCTCAATGCATACAGGGTATCTTGTAACGTGAAATCCTGCTTCCAAATCAGGAATGTATTTTATGATAAGAACTTAATTATATGTTTACTATTTTCAAGAATTTTGAGTACAATAAAAAGTGAATAGAATAAAACTGTTATTCCACTCCCTCTTGTTGAATATGACTAATAGTCTGATCAGCTAATGAGATCATATTTGACTCAGCGTCGTGGAGTAACTATATATATATATAAAATTAACATATAATGATAAGTGTGGCTGGTTCTGGAACATACCCGGTAGATACTGAACCTGATACTATTATATTTTTAAAGCAAAACGTCATCGCACCTAATACTGAATTAGTTTCATTTATTACAGTTTACTTACTTACATACATACATACATACATACATACACTACATTAACTTGTACACAGAAAAATGGCAGCCAACGTTGCAGCAATTTTCTCAGGTTTGTTGCCTCCATTCAGTCCAGCACTGTGGTTGTATGAATGTTGCTAGGTGGAAGCTAGTTGGTTATAGTTTATAACATTCCTGGTGATATGTTGGTGTACATTCTCAATCATTCAGGTCACGGTAATCCTAAAAAGCTTGAGTTGAGGGAACTGGACTTCTTTTTTTGGTTTTTGAAGATATTTTGCTTTTAAAAGAAAAAGAAAAATAAACACATCAAGAAAGCTCTGCAAACCTGCGGATATCCAAACTGGGCTTTTGTCAAATCAGCAAAGAAATCCAGAAGTAACAACACGGCATCCAACAGAGAGGAGAAGAAGAGCAGGGCAAAAATGTTGTCATTCCATATGTGGCAGGAGTGTCTGAGAAACTTCAAAGGATTTTCTCTATACATGACATTCCAGGAAATTTCAAACCCAACACCACCCTCAGACAAAATCTGGTTCACCCCAAAAACAAAAAATCCAAAGCGAAGATGAGTGGCGTTGTGCACACTCCAGTGCAGTGAAGGGAGCTCAGACCTGTACATAGGAGAAACTAAACAACTGTACAAACAGAAGGCGCAACACAGGAGAGCCACCTCTTCAGGTCAAGATTCAGCGGTCCACGTACATATCATGGACAAGGGACACTCCTCTGAGGACAGCAATGTACAAATTCTGGACAGGGAGGAGAGATGGCCCGAAAGAGGAGTAAAAGAAGCCGTCTATATGAAGAAGGAAACATTAAACCGAGGACACGGTTTGAGGTTTCACCTTTCAAGCCCTTACAAGACAACTCTGGAACTCCTTCCAAAAAGGTTTCACTCCACTTCACACATTGATTCATGTGACCAAACAACCACATATGCAGACAAGGTAAACAACCCTAGAGGACAAAGGACCCTAACAGGGTTTTTTTTGTTCCTCAGCCTATATAAGGCTGGAACTTTTGTCGTGGCGAAAAGTGACGCAAGAGATTCATATCCCTTTTTCAGGTGTTTAGCCTTTAGGAAAAGAAAAGCATACAATCATTCACAGAAAAGAAAAAACCTCAGACCCCGTCAACCAGCTTGCATTGGCTTATAAACAGTGTCCATTCCACTGATTGGTCCATCATCCTCTAGCGCTTGACTCTGATTGGTCCCTCATGACCTCATATCTCAACATGTCCCAGAAGTAAAATAATAATCTTACACACAATTCAGTGAATAAACTTCTCATACAATAGACACATAAATCATCCAAATGTCAAATAGTACAGTAAATCATACAGTTGCTCTTCTATAGGTATAATCATGTCATGTCATTTTCTGAACCGCTTATTCCTAATTAGGGTCGCGGGGAGGCTGGCGCCCATCTCAGCCAACTCTGGGCGAGGGCAGAGGACACCCCGGACATCTCGCCAGGCCATCGCAGAGGTATAATCATTAACAATTTAAATATATTCCATTAGAGATGACTTCACTGGACAGTTCTTCATTTTAGGATCACAAATGTCTTTAAATAAAGAAAATTAATCACTCGTTCCAAAGATATTACACTTTCTGTATTCATATTCATGTTAATGATCACTAATTAATTTATAAGTATGTGATAGTTCCCTATTTTTAATTTGTGGAGATTTATGAGGGACCAAATATACATTATGACATTTCAGACCAGCAGGCCATAGGCTTTCCTCAGTCCATGGGCCCAAAACACACGGAGTCCCCAGTGGCGCCTGACACCCCGATGTCCTCCACTTCACTTTCCAATAGATTTTCTAAATGAAAAATCTTTCTGGATTAAAAGCGAAACATCTTCAAAAACCACAAAATGAAGTCCAGTTGCCTCGACTCAAGCTTTTTAGGAGCATTCCTTGTGGTTTCGATGATGTTGCTAAGCAGGTATTTTGTTAGTCTAATTGGTTCAAGGACATTAATATGTGGTTCCTGTGGTATTTCAAATGTTTATTTTATTCCAGCTAGTTGCTTTGGTGTCTAGTTGCAAGGTTAAATCTAGGTAGTTGCTGTGGTATTCCAGGTGGTTGCTATCATATTGGTAGGCAGCTAATATAGTAGCCCCATTGGGTGGTAGATGGGTGATATTGTAGCCAATGTAGTAGCTAGTTGTCGTTGGACACGTGCTATGGTACTCCAGATCATTGCTAGTGTTACCTGGTGGTTGCTATTAAATAAAACTGAGCACACACTCTTTGTTTTCTTTTTATTTCTGTAATCTAATGCATACATGTAGAAATCAGAGACTGTACCTGTGTAGAGTGAAAGCACTGTAACCAGCCAAGCCTCTACCACACTCTAACTAGCCTATCCTGTGTTCACTACATATAACGCTCCCACTGAATGTGAATAAAAGGTCTGAGGAATCGTAAAATAAAGTGTGAACATTGTCAACCATGAGCCTGTGTGCTGTGTTCCTGTTTTCTCCTCAGGCCTGCTGAAATAAGGTTGATGTCTGAGCTGGTTGGGGGTTTTTTCTTTGTCTGAAATACAGTACAGTCATGTTTTTTTTCCTCTTAATATTCAGTGTACACAAAATTAACATCTATTTTACCCAACAGTTGCTATGGTAAACCATGTGGCTTGTATAGTTTATGGGGGACGAGACGCAATTGCTGGGGGGTTGCTGCTAAGTGGTTGTCCATTGAGTAATAATATCAAGCATTATTCCACAGATTGTTGTTGGGTCTTTGCTCAATGGCAAGCTGTGGATACAAATGGATGTCCACATTTCTTCTTGATCCTCCATTATGTGTATTTTTCCCTCATTGTTTCACATATTCATTCTCACAATTTTACCATTTAAAAATCTAACAGCTCGTTAGAGCAAGAATGGAATGATGGCTTTGCGCTCAGATGGATATGCTTTAAATGTACTTCTGTAATACTCATGAGAGAGATGAGCCACAAAAACCTGATTACAGAGAACGTAGAGCACCACTATCCACCATGTGAAAGAGATGCAGCCACAGCATATGCTCAGGCCTATATAGATCAGCAGTTCAGCCAGGTAATGAGGACATGACACCAGCTTAAACCAGCCTCCATATGGTATCCTGTGGGCAAGGGTCTCCACTCGACCTGTGGGATAATAAAGAGGAGCAATTGGAAACTGAAGTCTACTGAAGAGGGAATATGAATACAGGCTCCACTCAGTGTCTTTATAAATGTATTATGATCAGTTCATAGCACTGAACTGGATAAACAAAAGTATTTGAAACTTATAACATTTACTAATATTAGTACTTGTTTTCAAGTTAGTAATTTACTACATGTGTGTAATACAATGTGTGATTGGTTTGGTATCTCAGGATAATGGACCTTATTCATCCAAAATATTTTCAGAAAGTTCTGATTGGTGAAAAGTCGCCAGCTAATTATTGATATGTTTTAAGAGCCATCGTATTCCATCGTTGAGATTGGATAAGTTGAACAATTATGGCAAGTGACTGCCAATCGTCCAAATCCTCTTTACGGTTATCATATAGGGTACGGTAGATAAGCTACACCCCGCGGCAGACGGGTATGCCTGTCCACCATTATCCCAAAGTTCCACTACCAACAGCTCTGTCAGTGTACAGACCTCATCTGACCACTCTCTATTGTGGTTAAAATATAGAAACTATACAAATCTTGTTTTAGTTTGCTTTTCATTATGGTTCTGTGTAGTACTACCAAAACTCTCAAAATGGATTCTAAGACTCTGCACTCACATGTGTCTCTCATGATTGAAAAAATAAGTAAAAATAAACCGTCAAATCTGATTTCAGTGCTTTTTTGTGCAGATGTTCCCTTGTAATATATACTAAAACAATTATGCACCTCAGGATCAGTGTATGTCGCTGAATATAATAGTCCCCGTGAAGGAATATTTAGCGACATCGACCTCACCTTCAGTGCATAAATGTTAATGATCCTCCCCTGGTTTCTCATTAATCCTATAACCGATGGGTAAGTTCTATGTCGTTACCTGAGCTGCCAGTGCGCAGGCTGGCCAGCAGTGCCAGCGACTGGTGCTGCAGCAGTGATGCCCAGAGGAAAAACACAAGTCCTGCTATGTACCACATTAACCGCGAGAAGGTAAAAACAGAGTCCCCTGAGACAGACAGACAGAATAATTAAGAACGTTATAACCTTTTTAAAGCTGTCTCCATATATATGATACACAGAAATGTTCTAACACAACATATATCAGGTCAGTTCACTATTACAGCAGGAAAATGGGTCTGCATCCGGGCACCATTTGCAGTTTCTTTGAGCTAGAAAATTAGAGCATCCACTTTGTTCGTTTGAGAGGTAATTTTTAAAAAGTGATGAGACAGATTTATTTAGCTTTAATTAATTATATTAAAATTCCCACAAGGTTGACTGTCTCTTTAAACAGTCTGCAAACTGCAGAAATTGATCTAATGCCACATGCATTTATTGAAACACACATCCGTGGCCAAGAGCCCATGACGGCTAACTGAGATCTGAAGGTAGAGGTAGAAAGGCATGACATACGCTCTCTTCTCTGTCACTAGCCAATCATGGGAGCTCATGAAGGATGAACAGCACCATCCTCTGAGTGTTACCCTACTCCTGACTATGCATGAGCAGCAGTTCGAAAAAAAAATGCAGTCATCATGTGCCTTGGGGAGGAAGCATGTGGTGACCCTCACCCTCCCTGGTTGGTAGTTGTCGCTTGGTAGGGAAGAAATTCCTGATTAGTGAGAATCGGATCCGAGTAATTTAGGGAAATAAACATGGTAAAACAACCTGACTCCTGGCTGTATTTTTGAAATTAATTATATCCTTTATAAAGGCTTAATGCCGAAAATATTTAGTAACATGTGTTGTGAGAACTTAAGTTTGAATGTCTGTAGTCTAAATGTATGTAAACCTTAAAAAAAAGCATTTAAAAATAAGTATGTTAATAACAGGAGTCATTGGCAGATGGGGTATCCTCCTGGCCTCCACATGTCAGAAAATTGCAGAAATCCTGAAATATCAAAAAGCACAACTACACTGCCTAGTAGAAGTAACTGCCAAGTTCTTAAAGAAATTTTGAACAGTTTCAGAGTTCTGGTACGGAACTGAAATGATTACCGACTGATGGATGGATAGATGCACAGACAAATTGATGACTATATTCCCCCACATTATAAATTAAAAATTTCAGTTTGTGAAGGACCATAACCTTATAATGAAGCATCTAAGGTCAAATTCGATTCTGAAATCTAAGGACCAAATTAGCTGGTCTACCATGTTTCAGACTTCTATGTTGTCTAAATTTAAAGTTATAATCTATGGAAAACTGTTCTAAATCAACAGCGTCATCCAAGACGTCCAAAAGGGGGCATTAAGTCCAAATTTGTAAGGACCATAACTTTGGAACCACTTGAACTGTTTCCAGCAAATTCTGAGATGACCGATATGAGGCCACTGATTGAGTTGACATGGAATGAACCAAACATGAAAATGCACATTTACTCTGCATAATTGAAATAACTGTGAAGTTTGACAATGAAATCTAAAACGGTTTTTAAGTTCTGACCAAGAAACAAACACCACATAGTAAATTGGTTGCCATGGAAACATGAAGAAAATATGAATTGCTGGAGACTCAAAATATCAAAACAAACAAATACACTGCCTAGTAAAATAGTCTGCCAACTTTGATGAAGAAATCTCAAACTGTTTCCAATTTCTAGCCGGAATTTAACATTCAATTTTTTAATTTTTATCCCTGGGGATAAAAATTCTGAACCATTTTCATCTTCACATTTTAAAATCATGATCAAACTTCCTATTAGATTTTTTCCACACATACTTACCTTCAGTGGGCAGTGAGGCATTTACAGACAGGACAGTCAAGCCTACTAGGATGTAATAACTCAGGCCAAAAGCATACTGAACCACATTGATCAGTCCATGAGAGAAGACGCTAATGCAGAGACACTCAAACAAGCGCCTCAGAGAATGAATCCACAGGAGAACCTGCAACAGCAACACTGTCAGCTTCAATTCTGCAGTGAAGACAGCAAAATACAAACAGGATCTGGTTATATACACTCACTCACTTGCTGTACACTTTATTAGGAACACCTGTACATTCATAACTAATCAGCCAATCAAGTGGCAGCAGCATAATGCACAAAATCATGCAGGTACAGATCAAGAGCTTCAGGTAACCCTCACATCAAGTATTTCAGAAACTGCAAAGTCTCTAGAATAGAACAGTGTTATATCTGCAGTGTTTTTACCCCATGAACATATCAACAAAAACTCGTGGTACACAGAACTAGCTTAATGAATATTACACCTGTAATATAAACCCGACTACATTATAGACTTAATGTGGACAGTACTGGAAGAGCAAACACCAGGTCATGGGTGGAAAAGCACGACTTTACTCACCCAAAACTGGAGTAAATGGCATAGAAAAAAAACATACAGAAAACAAGAAAAACACCAGGAACAAAAGCAAAGTTCAGCTAGAGCAGAACACGAGATCATGAACATGTGCTGTCTTGTGAGCACTGTGTTTGTGTCTGACGAAACTGACGTGGCTGCAGGTGTGCATTGTGTGTGAGAACTTGCCGGGTCCCTGGTGTCTGAAACCCTTTACTCCTGCTGATGATGATCCATATGGACCTGAATATACACTCAGAAACTCTGAAGATGACTCTTCACTGCCGGTGATATAAACTCTTTTATTAAAATGATTTAGGACTACAATTATCATTACAGTTTTAAAATAACCAACTAGACTTCATGTTAAACTACAGAGAAATTTCTGCTGCATGGTTTGTATTTTTATCTGGTTTCACCCAAATGAGGACGGGTTTGAGTCTGGTTCCCCTTAAGGTTTCTTTCTCGTGGCGTCTGAGTGAGTTTTTGGTTGCCACAGGCTTGTTGATTTGGGATTTATAGTGGATGTGTATAGGTAAAAGGTCTGTTGAGCTTTTACACTCAAGCCTAGAGGCTCATCAGGCCGGTGCTTATCCCCAGTTTTTGTAGCGTGAAGCAACTAGGAGTTCAACTCCTCCTGGATGGGACGCTAGTCCATCGCAGGTTACCTTCCCAGCATTTATTTTTTTACTGGTACCCATTTATACTGCTGGGTGGACAGAGGCACACTTGTAGTTAAGACCTTGCCCAGGGGTCTTAGCACGGAGGGGCTCTAACGGGGATTCAAACTCACGACCTTCAGATCACGAGCCCAGCATCCTAACCACTACACCACCAGCCCCACGTATATAGGATTTATAGTGAAATGTTTAAATTCTATACCATACTTGGTAACCATGTAAGGCTGTTTATTAAAAACCCACAATACACATACAACTGACTTAACTAGATTGGAATGTGCCCTCACGTCCACCTCATAACAAGAAGGTGCTGGGTTTGAGTCCTGGGCTCGGCAAGGGCGTTTCTGTGTGGTTCAATTCAAGTCAGTTTTATTTGTGTGGCGCTTTTTACAACTGACATTGTCACAAAGCAGCTTTATATAGTAAAATTAAATTAGGGAGGAATCTAAACATTTTTTCTACAACCCCCTAGACATCCCTAATGAACAAGCCCGCGGCGACAGTGGCAAGGAAAAACTCCCTCAGTTGACACGAGGAAGAAACCTTGAG
>JAOUQZ010000033.1:6887241-6898038 GCA_028564935.1 Neosilurus hyrtlii | reverse complement strand
GAACATGCAAACTCCACACAGAAACGCCCGAGCTGGGAATCGAACCCAGGACCTTCTTGCTGTGAGGCGGACGTGCGGATGTAACCACTGCGCCACCGTGCTGCCCCAATCCCCGTCTTCCTCAGGAAAATAAATAATGCCTTATAAACCACGTGCCCCAATTCTAACTGTAAAATTTCTCTCAACTCCATCTGTATCCCCTCTCTCTCCAGTTTCTCTTTTAAAATCACCTGATCCTCTTTATACCTTGGACAGAAGGTAATGACCTGCTCCCCCTCCTCCCACAGTGCTCACACAACCCAGTCCCAGGTTCCCATCACCTTGAGAGTCCCATTCAACCCTGTGTGCCCAAACCTCAACCTTGCTATGTCCTCTTCTCTTCTATTCCTACTCGTCTCTCTGTTTACCTTCTTCTGAATCCTGTAGTACTCTCTTCCTTTCGTTTCCTGATCCCACTTCTCTATCACTCCCTTCCTATCTATACGTTTAACTTCACCTCTGCTATAACTCATTTCCTTCTTCACTTCTCCTCTTCTAGTAGCTTCCTTTGCACATCTATCTGCCAGCTCATTCCTCTCCACCCTTACATGTGCAGGAACCCATACAAACTTCACCTCCACCCCCAGTTTCTTGACCCTATCTAACACCTCATATATTTCATATATTACATCCTGTCTCACTTCTGAGTCCATGTTCTTAATGCTGATTAATGCACTACTGGAGTCAGACCCTACCATCATCCTTCCTACCTTCACCTCTTCTATCCATTCCAATGTTATTAATATGGCCAACATCTCCCCCGTGAACACTGATACTCCATCACGAACTCTTTTATTTATTACCATGTTTTTCTCTGCTACTACAAAAGCTATTCCTACTCGATCACTCTTTGCTTTAGATGCATCCATGAACCCTTTCATACAATCTTTATACCTCTCGTTTATATATTTCTCTGCTGTCCTTTCATTCTTATTTTTCCCTATCAGACTCATATCCACCTCTATCTCCTCATACACCCATTGTGGAGCCCTGACTACTGATACCGTTGGACTAATCACCATCTGTTCCATCCCTAGTTCTTCTACCACTTTCCCTATGACCCATCCAAAACTCCTGACTTTTTTATTTCCTCTCTCCTGACACCCCACCAGTACCCCCTGATTTGGGTGCTTTTCCTCATGTCCTCTTAAATTTGCCCAGTAATTTAGCCCCAGCGTTCTTCTTCTAAGCTCCAGCGGCATCTCGTTCATTTCCACTTGTAGAGCTGAACTCGGCGTGGATTTTACTCCTCCACAGCATAACCTTAATGCCTGATATTGAATCCTATCCACTCTTTTCAGGAGAGTCTTTGAAGCTGACTGATAATTTACACTTCTATAATCAATCACTGACCTGATCAATCCTATATATAATGCTTTTAATGATTTCCTCTGAGATCCCCATTCTCTCCCTCTCAAACACCTTATGATATTCATGATCTTTTTACATTTACTCTAGATTTTCTCTATATGTATTTTCCATGTAAGACTTCTGACAAACCAAATCCCCAGATATTTGAAACTCTCCACCCTCTCTAACTCTTCCCCGTACATCTTAACCTTATATTGTTCTCCTACCTTCTTCTTTGTAAAAAACACCATTTTAGTTTTCCCGACTCTTCTACTTTTTTAACTGCCTCTTGTATCTTCTTGACTGTATAGCCCAAGTTCCTTCCCCTCTTTCACATCACCCCATCATCTGCAAACGACACCTCTACAAACCCTTCTACTCTACGAAACATCTCATTTATCATTATTAAGAATAAAACTGGACTGACTATACTTCCCTGTGGTGTTCCATTTTCCACCTCATACTTTCCACTGTATTCTTTCCCTACTCTCACTGACAGCCTTCTTCCATTTAAAACCCACTTCTTCATTCTCCCTTTTATTCCCACCTGATCTAATCTGATCAACAACCCCTCCTTCCACATCATATCATAAGCTTTCTCCACGTCAAAGAATCCTGCTACTACACTCTCCTTTTTGATCATTGTCTAGATTCTAAAAAATATTTAACCCTTTCATTAATCATTTTTTCCATAACTTTCCCCATATGTGATGTCAGTGCTATCGGTCTGTAACTTCCTGTTTCACTTGGATCCTTCCCAGGTTTACATATTGGAATAATTACTGATTCTTTCCATTGCTCTGGTACCCATCCTGCCTCCCATACCTTATTATACAATGCTAATATTACTGCTCTACCTTTTTCACCTAAATTTGCTTACATACAGTAATTAATCTGATCGTTCCCTGCCGCTGTTATACCAGATTTCTTTAACACCCTTTCTAGCTCCATACTTGTAAATTTCAGATTAATCAAACCTCCCTCTTCATCTTCTTCCTCCCATTATTCCTTATTGTATCCTCTCGCCGTCTCTTTTCTTCCTCACTTAAATTCTTCTATGTATTTTAACAAATGTTTTAGCCAATATTTATCCTTCTTTTATAACTGGATATCCAATCCTCCTCTTAATACCTGCCATTTTCCTAATTGTCCCCCATACCTTATCCAATCCTGTAGTTCTTCCTATAGACTCACAATATCTCCTCCTATATTCTTATTATTATATATTTTAAAATAGCCTGTTTTCTTTTATACTGAATTAAATTACTAACTGTGTGCGTTCTGTTTAATATCTTAAAAGCCTTATTTCTCTTCTTTATTTCTTCTGAACATTCTTTATTCCACCATGGAACTATTTTTCCCGTTACCATTATATATTTTTGGAATAGTCTTTGATGCTGCATTTACTACCACATTACATATTTCTTCATATAATTCTACAATCCCTTGATTAACATAAATTTCCGCTAATTTTCCCTCCGTTATCATTCTATATTTTTCCCAATCTGCTTCTTTATATGTCCAGCTTCCTTCCCTATTCTCCCTCTCTATTTCTTTCCCCCCTCCTATTTCTGTTCTCACTGGATAGTGAGATAGGACACTGAGTGTTTCTGAATGATACTAATCAAGTTTCCAGTGGTATCAAAACGGTCTTTCTTCACAGCTTCTGGACTTTGTCTAATGTCAAAGAAGTGGGTGAGATTTTCCCCTTTTAAATACGCTAAATTTCTCATATCTGTAACATTCCAATTAAGGAAAAGGTCACTTCTCAGGATTACTATTGTTAGGGATGAGGAGGCAACATGCTCGGAGAATTTTAACTCCATTATTAACAAAATGAAGAGTAAGTTGAATCAGTAGCAACAGAGAAATATAATGTTAAAAGGACATTTACTTCTAACAAAGCAGATCAAGGTTAATAAAAAGGTCAAAGAGTCATCAATAAACTCATATTCCAACATGGAAAAAATAAACATAAACATGAGAAGCATACAGGCTTAATTTAACAGACTGTACATCACGAGGGACACAAAAGAGCCAGAAAAAACAAAAAGAGACTAACATGGCACAAAGTCTCAGTGCATTATGGTCCCTAAAGATAAAACTTTTCACATTAAAACATGAACCTCCTAAACTGCAGGAACAACAACAAAAAACTGATCAGCTTTGAAAGCCAAGTATTACTTGTAACTCCATCCTATTAAAGAGGAGATTCTCAAATCATCTGGGGGGAGTGAGAGAGAGAATGAGATACTGAGAGAGACTGAGACTGAAAGTGAGTGTGAGAGAGAATGAGAGAGAGAGCAGTGTAATACTATCATTAATGAAGGTCTGTGCTTCGATTCTTGGCCCAGTGTAACTTGGCAGGTAAAGTAGTACTGGTGTAATAACTCGACATGTTATTTACGGTGCTGTTTATTGCAGTAATACTCTCGGTGGTGTACCACAGACTACAGCAGTACAAGCAGACGTGCTGCGCGCACACACACACACACACACAGCACTGCAGTTACGTAGCAACCCACTGGGAGAGCAACACTATTTAACATTAAAAAAAATTATTACGTTTCATCATTTATTGTTCCTATAATCACTGTTCTGTCTGGCCAGGTCAGTCCTTTTTGGCTGTCATGTCCTCCGTGCTGAGGCTGCTGGCTGGTCCCGAGCTGTAGGTTGGTACGCTGTACTTTGTGAGGATGGACTTGAACTGCTCCAGTGTAGCATCGGTGCGAACTCCCGTGGGGTCAAAATGTGTGCGGCTCACCCTGAATCCAGCCTCAGTCAGGTACTGCAGGAACTTATTCAGCCTGGGAAAAGCAACACACTTTACACACCGTCCAAAAGTCCGACAGACAGATCATTTTAGCACACTATGGTTTCAACACACTGTTTCATCTTCATCTTTAAATTTCTTATTAAAATGGGGACACGTCTTCTAACAGCATTATTCCAACAGAGCATCCATCCACCCACTTAATTTCCCAATTATTAATAGTTTGAGTCCTAATAGATTGATCCTGTCATTTCTTCCAAAGTTATATACTAACAAGTCATACAGGAGGACAAACAGCTACGAGCTGTGAGCTAAACTCATTTCTGGAGCTCATGGTCCATGGCGGCGGGAGCTAGTAAACAAATCACACTCTCCTGTCATTCTTTGTTATATCATTAAAATCATTACTACTCTTGGCTAGAGCGGTAAACATACTTCTGAAACAGTAAACCAGGGTTGCCAGATATTTCCAATGGCTCTCAATCAAATTTAAATCTCATTATAAAGCAACTATCAAAGGGATTTGTAGTTTTGTTATCGTTCACCAAACTCACACACACAAAGAATATCTCCACCCTCCAAATAATATTACACACAGACACAGATGAAGCCGCTTCCACACCAGGGCTATTCGAACTACTGACCTATTTTCGTTATCTCGTTAAGTTTAATCATTAATGTGAATTGTTCATACACAGGGCCAAATCTCTACCAAACTACAATTATAATGAAAACTAAAATTAGTTTTGCGCTTTTCTGTATTGTTGTTTATCTGTGGTACGAGGTTTTCATATCTGCGAACTCATCTTGCTGCAGGTTATACAGTCACAGAAAAGAAGAGCGAGATGCGAGTGGTCTCACTTGGGCATGTTCAAGCCACGGATGCTGTGGCGATGGATGCTGTAGTAGAAAGGAGGATGCTCCAGGGACACGTCTGTTTTCAGTTTCTTCAATACATTACTAGACTCTTCTCCAATCCTCCGCTTCCCTGAGTGGGGGAAATAAAACGTGAAAAACACTCGCGAATTGTTCAGACCATCGCCTCAGGAGAAGCCACAATATTTTTTCCCAAAAAAAGGAAATGATAGCTTTCTGATGCTCTTACCCTTTGTTTTATGCAATTGGTAAACATCATGAAAAATGAGGAAAACAGAATTTTATTAAATGACTGTACTTTCAGGGTAGAGCAAAGATATAATGGCTGTCTCACTCTGAATGATCTAATAACTACCAAACAAGAGCAGTCTGGCCAAGGTTTAGTCACTGAAGGTGTTTTACTCTGAATTACAATAAGTTAAAAAACAAAAACAAAAAAACAGCAGTAACAGTTGAAACTTCTACCTGACTGATCGACAGTGTCTGTTTCCGCCACCTTCTGTAGAGTTTTGATGACGACGCCACACTCTACTGCCAAAAGATAAAACGAGGCTCATTCAGCAAATCTAACAGCAATTTTCCAAAAAAATTATAATTTTTTTTTTAATACATATAGAAAAAAAGTACATATTCAAAAGCAACATGAATATCTTGGTAGTAATCTGTATGATCACTAAATATCACTCACTCACTCGTCGAATAAATTAACCCTATTATTCTATAATCTCAGCTGACACTGGGCGACGGATGTGTACACCCTGAACACTTTTCCAGACCATTGCAGAGCAACAACACACACAAAACCATTCACACTTGCACCTAGGGGCAATCTGGAACAGCCAGTTAGCTTACTGTGCATGTCTTTGGGCTGTGGGAACGTCACGTCAAATCACCTCAGATGTTCTGTATCAAATGTTTGTCCTTAAAAACTTGCATAACCTTTCTTCAAAAAATTCCACTATTATGATTTCCCTCTTGGCAAATCCCCTGTGCACGACTAGCCACATCGCCCAACGGTAACCGGTGGTACTGCGCCGTCCTAACACAACAGCAAGCTTTCAGAAAACACTTAAAAATACAGACAAAAATGAATGTAGAGTACAGCTAAAAGGCTGACCATGTCCGTCTTTAACACTGAGCATAAATGGACCTCAAGACTGAATGTTGTGGCAATATCCTCTGAGCCGGCGGATGTTTTCGTATATGCACTTTATGGGAACATAAAAAAAAAACAAGATTTGATACTGATTCAAGCATTATTCCAAGTTTGCAGGGTGTATACTGTCTTTTAATATGTACTACTGGTGAAAATGCTGATTGGTCAGTTATCTCGGGATAATAGATCACTAGAGTAATCTCTTTTTAGTGTGCTTTTTTGCTCAGGTTCCCCATATAGTATATACCAATTACACAGTTCCTGTGCAGCATATAATAAAATGTAGTTATTAAATATTTTCACAACATACAACTGCTTTACACTGTTTAATAACTGGGCAGCCTGGTGGTGTAGTTTTTAGCATGTCTGCCTCGCAGCAAGAAAGCCCTGGACTTGAGTCCCTGGCTTGGAGAAGGCGTTTTAGGAGAAAGCCCTATGCTTGTGTGGGTTTCTTCTGGGTACTCCAGCTGTTCCAAATTGCTCCGAGGTGAGAGTGTGAATGGTTTTGTGTGTGTGTGTGTGTTGGCCCTGCGTTGGCTGCGTCCCGCTGCGTTGGGTGAGCTATTCATGGTGTACCCTGCCTTTAGCCAGAGTCGGTTGAGATAGATTCCAGCCTCCCCAGGACCCTAGTAGGATTAAGCAGTTTAGCAAATTAATGAATCAAAGGACGCCATTCGCAAGACACTGCTATTAGCTTGGCGTGTATAGCGCTCACCAGACCTGATATATAAACTGTAAAGGTGTTTTCTTTATGTTTTCATGTAGTATATGCTCTACAAATACTAGATAAGGCTATGCTATGCTTGAAGAGACACTGCGTTGCAGTTCATATTTAGCTGCTCACACATGCATCTGTCATGATTTAAAAAATGAAAAATAAACCATTACCATCTTATTTAAATTTTATTTATCCTTTTTTGTGTGTACATATTACCATGTAGTAAGTAGTGTGAATGGGACTAACCAGCAACATTCACCTCGCTCACATACCTTGGTTAGCTATAATTGGTTGGCCTGTGACAGAGAAGGACTTGAGCGTGGTGCAGTCTGCTTCACAGATCAGAGTCTTCACCAGTGGCTGGATGTCCTCCATGCTATGCTGCACTGCTGCCACCAGCATACGCCTCAGGAAGCCAGTGTTGAACAGAGAACCTGACCTGGGAAACACACACACACAAAAGGACTGAGTAATTAACAGCTAAATCAATTCATAAATTTGTAAAAACTTAGTGTTTTACTTCCTAGCATGTTGCTGTAGGAGCAGAACTTCTTTAATGTATAAAAACTTGAACAAATCAAGTGCACTGCAACACATCAACAAATGCAACTTTCGACAATTTTCACTATGAAGTAGATTTCTATACACGATTTAACAAGTAATAAGAGAAGAATAAGAACTGTTATCGTTACTATCTCACTCAGCTGCAGACTAAAGGTCACTGCTGCCTGATGGAACGTTACAGTATCATACCAGAGGCAGGCGAAAATAAATAATTATTTTCTGGAATTTATGCATTGAACTGAACAAAGGGCATCACAGTGGCATAGTGGGTAGCACATCCGCTTCACAGCATGAAGGTCCTGGGTTCGTGTCCCAGGGTCAATGAGGGCATTTCTGTGTGGAGTTTGCATGTTCTCCTCGTGCTTGTGTGGGTTTCCTCAGGGTACTCTGTTTTCCTTCCACAGTCCAAAGACATGCACATTAGGCTAACTGTCTTTTTTCCCCCCAAATTGCCCCTTGGTGTCAATGTGAATGGATGTGTGTTTGTTGGCCCTGCAATGGTTAAGCCAGCCATTCAAGGTGCATCCCACCTTTGCCCAGTGTCGGCTGAGATAGGCTCCAGCTTCCCTAGCAGCATTAAGCGCCCTGGCAAATAAACGAGTGATGAGTGAGAGGTCACGAAGTTGCATCATGGCCTGTCTGGACTTCTGTACAGTCATGATTTGGAGATCCAGTTAGAGCTGCACAGACTCATCGTTTGTAAACATGACCTCTAATCGTCTCCTTTTTTATTGTTTTTGCTTATTGTTCAGGTGTTCTGAAATTTGCCAGACTGGTGAAGATGTACGAATCTCAGGACCCGGAGATCGCCCGGAGGTGCATGTGTGAATGTTTGTGTGTGTGCGCGTTGCCCTGCGACTGACTGTTGAGCCGTTCAGGGTGTGACCTGCTTTCACCCAGTGTAGGCGAAGATATGCTCCAGCATCCACATCAACCGTAATAGAAGAATAAAGTATTTTTTACAAAGAGAATCACCATCATACATCTGGCAACCCTGCTAATGGGTCCAGAGCTCCTCCTGTCTGTGTAACTCAAAGAATTCTGAAACAAAACACATTTAAATGCTAATAAAGATTAACATTACAGAATCTGAATCGGTATGTGGATCAGTGATAGTCTAATATACAAGGACTCATGTACGCCACTGACTATGATTGGTGTTAAAGCACATGTGAAGCATACCAGAGCGGTCCCAGCTCAACCGCAGTCTTCCCCGGCATGCTGCCATGGCACTGACATGGCAGCTGCCTATACTGATTCTCTGGAGAGAGAGAGAGAGAGAGAGAGAGAGAGAGAGAGAGACAGAGAGAGACAGAGAGAGACAGAGAGAGACAGAGAGATTGTAATACATCTAATAATTTAAAGTGTGCTTTAAATTCTATCCTGGATTTCTTCTCTGCTGTTAATCTAAGGTTCTGACTTTTGTGTCCTAGCTACTTTACTCAGTTGGACCTAACTTTTGTCCCTGGAATTTCTTTAATATTCGTAAGTATCCAGAATCTTGCCACTAGCTGTTTGTGTAGTGATGTCAGGTGTCTAATCAACAGTTTTTTCAGCGACTGTTGAAAGTATTAGCGCATTATCACCACTTCTTGATCTGGGGTTCTCTGCTTTAGCCCACAAACCAATTCAGACAGACAGTTTACTCAGTCTCCAACTCCTCTCACTCTCTCAGGAACACACACACAGAAATCACATAAATACGCTTATTAACTTGCCAGATAAAATACAAACCACGCAGCAGAAACTTCATCACAGTTCTACACGAAGTCTAGTTGGGTATCTTATAACTGTAGTGGGAATTGTAGTCCTAAATAATTTTAGTAAAAGAGTTTGCCTTTGAGTAATGAATTTGGATTTATAATATCGTTATTCGTCCTAGCTGAATCCACGGAACCAGGTGTATATTGGGGGCAGGACGTAGTAAAATATAGACCCATTCACCAGCAACATCACAAACAGCTTTTCCAGCGAGTAGGATTTTTCCGGTTAGCAAAACAAAAATTCTCTATTGTGTCCAGTTCATGTGTGAATTACCGAATTATATTCTTTGCTACATTAACATGATAAAGAATATGTTTGTATTAGCTGTTGTGCCCCAGAGTGCACAAAGATCCGGGAGTGTCTACAGCCTGGTGGGTTTCTAGTGGCAGCTGATTATGGTATAGAGTGAGGTAGAGGCTGAAGTGTCAAAGCAACAAAACTATAATTACAAATCTTACTCTTACGACTACATTTCAACTAACTGAAGGGATTTTTCTGAAGCAAGCAACAACAGTCCACTATCATGTCTCTCTTTTCTTTCTAAAATTCTTGAATGCACTACCTATAACCAACCATATTATTTATGTATAACTATTGCTGAACAACCCACAAGACCCCAAAGTCTGGCTTCAAAGCAGCACATTCCACAAAGTCTACCCTTTTGGCTGTCAGAGAAACTACATGCAGCGACATCGACTAAACTGTCATCAATCCTCATCCTCCTCAACCTTTCAGCAGCACATGCATCAGTCCTTCCTCTGGAATCTGCGGCTGAGCATGACAATGGCTTGAATGGCTAACCTAGAAGAACCTACATCTGCTCCACACAGACTCTCCACATGTGTTCCCAAGGCTCAGTACTTGGTCCTCTTCTGTTCTCTGAAATCATATCCTCCCATGATATCTCATACTGCTGCTATGCAGTTGATGCTCAACTTTTATTTTAAATCTTCAAGTTCTCCCACAGCACTCCATTGCTATGTTCTCTCCACTGGCTTCCTGTAGCTGTTTGCATCAGATTCAAAACCCTGGTGCTTGCCTACAAAGCTAAAAATGCATTAGCACCTTCCTACTTCAAAGCACTTATCACACCCCGCACTGCATCACACTCTCTCTGACAGTCCTGCATTGCTTGGCTGGTCCCTCCATCTATCAAGCTACAATGAAACATGCATTTAAACTCCTCTTTTTTGTGGCACCGAGGTGGTGGAATAAACTTCCTTCAGATATCCGGACAGCGGAGTCAGTGGGTTTCTTCAAACAATGACTGAAAACCTACCATTCTTGGAAGTACCTACCATTCTTCAGTGTTTAGTTTTTACATTCATCTTAAAAAGGACCTGCAAATGGAGTTCTGACTGATGGTATTCTTGGCTTGTGAAGTAGTGAACCAGTATCAGAATCCATTCACTGAGTGATTTCAAAGCACTTATTTAACACTCTCTGGTTAAGGGTGTTTTCCAAAAGCCATAAAGATGAATGTATTATTCATTCATTCATTCATCTTCTGAACCGCTTATTCCTAATTAGGGTCGCGGGGAGGCTGGCGCCCATCTC
>JAOUQZ010000033.1:6810501-6825624 GCA_028564935.1 Neosilurus hyrtlii | reverse complement strand
CACACACACACACACACACACACACACACACACACACACACACACACACACACACACACACTCATATATATATATATGGTACTGTGCAAAAAGTTCTAGTCACATGCAAAGAAATATTGTAAAGACGCCTTCTATTTACTTATAGATATTTTAATTAATGTGTCGATGTTATTAATTCCCGTTTAGTAATAAAGTCAGTAATAAACGAGTCGATATTTGGTGTGATGACTCCACTCTAGTATCTCACATGAAATTTTACAAGGTAATGAGCTGTAAGTTTTACTAAACATCTAATAAAACCAGTAGGCACAGTAGCGTAGTGATTAGCATGTCCACCTCACAGCAAGAAGGTCCTGGGTTCGAGTCCCAGGCTCGGCGAGGACGTTTTTGAGTGGAGTTTGCATGTTCTCCCCTTGCGTGCATGGGTTTCCTCTAGGTACTTCAGTTTCCTCCCACAGTCCAAAGACATGCACATTAGGCTAACTGGCTGCTCCAAAATGGCTCTAGGTGTAAATGGTTGTGATTGTGTGAAAGCTGTTCAGGGTGCCGCCCCCTTTTGCCCAGAGTCAGCTGAGATAGGCTCCAAGCTCCCCACCAGCCTATTAAGGATTAAGCGGTCCGGCATATGAGTGAGTGAGTGATCTTGCAGAACCAGTCAGAGTTCTCCTGGGGATTTTGATGGTCACGCTTGCTTCTTTATTTGCATGCAATATGTGTTTGTCTAAAAAGTGTTGTCTTAGATCAAGGGTATCAAACTCAAGGCCCACGTTTCAAATCCAGCACACCAACTCATATAATGTGGCCTGCAAGAGCTTTCAAAGTATATGATTATCGTCCATTCGTTGCTTTGACCATTACCATGAAACATTATTCATCATCCTTCCACTAGGTGGCGGCAGCTTATTTCAAATAAACAGCTAGTCACGTCTTGACTCAAGAAAGATTGCAAGCTAGTTTGCTGCTGTTAAGTGTTGCCAGAAAATGCCAGTAAACAAAGACACAGAGGACAAATACCTAAAATGATTTCATGGTTGCCCTTTTAGAATAGATGTGCAGTGATTATTTGGCCCTCGATCACCTTTAAATTTAGTGATGCAGGTTTCAGTGAAATTGAGTTTGACACCCCTGTCTTATGTTTCTTTAGTGACATACAAACATGTTTTAAGTTTTAAGCCAGAAAACCCATTCATCCATTCATTGTCTAGGCTGCATCATCCTAATTAGGGTCACGGGGAGGCTGGTGCCCATCTCAGCTGACTCTGAGCGAAGGCAGGGTACACCCTGAACAGCTTGCCAGGCCATCCATCGCAGGACCAACACTCACACAACCAGTCACACTCACTCCAAGGGGCAATTTGGAACAGCCAATTAGCTTACTGTGCATGTTTTTGGAATGTGGGAGGAAACCGGAGTACCCAGAGGAAACCTACGCAAGCAGGGGGAGAACATGCAAACTCCACACATAAACACCCGAGCCCAGAAATAGAATTCAGTCCTTTTTGCTGTGAGGTGGACGTGCTAACCACTGCGCCACCCTGCTGGCAAATTAATGTTTGTTAATGTATAGCAAAGTTTTTAGGGTGCCTAAGACTTTAGCTCAGTACTCTATATAGAGGTCAGAGGTACATTTTCTTTGTGTCGTCACCCTTCTGTCTCACTTCCTGACATGCATGTTTTAATGCGAAACAGAATCATGACTCACTCATACAGTAAAATACAGCGCGTGAGAGGTGGCAGAGATTTTGTTTGCTCATGTCAGGCCACAAGTTTGTGTGGTTTCAGATTGTTTCGCTGATTAGACTGAAAGCAGGGAACAAAGTGACTGCGCTCGCATGCTTCCATCAAATCAGGCATCAGGGACATTCTTCTCGGGGCTCTTTTATCCCTCTTCGAGCCGTCCTCAGTGTTTACATCTCAGCTCGTTTGTCTTCATCGCCGACTGATCCATCGTTTCATCAAAAGTTTGTCACTTTGTACATTTGAAGGAGTTGAAACTCGATGAAAGGAAGTCACAAGACTCTTGTGCTGTACACACTATAACCTCATGTTCATTGCTATACACTCTCACATATGGCAGACTCCATGCTTTATTGCCTACTCATCAAAACTGTAAACTAGATAATGAGTCTGGCACTCAAAGACCATCACTAATTAGCAATTCCAAGATTTCCACATAGGGCGCCACCACATCCACAGACATTGAGGGAGGACAGCGCTTGCCAAGGTTAAAAGACTGAACCACTGCAGTGCGTAGTATTTACTGTAAACACTCACTCACCCATTTGGGGGGTACATCACGAACAGCTCACCAGACCAACGCAAGCAGAACCCACACTCACCCATTCACATTTACAGCTACGTCAACTTGGAACAGCCAATCAGTGTAATCTTCATGTCTTTGGACTGTGGGAGGAAACTGGGGTACCCGGAGGAAACCCATGCAAGCATTGGGAGAACATGTAAACTCCACACAGAAATGCCCAAGCCCAGGACTCAAACCCAGGATCTTCTGGCTGTGAGGCGTATGTGCTAACCACTATGCCTCCGTGAGATAGGCTTCGGCCTTCCCGCAACCTAAATAGGATTAAGCAGTTCGGCAAATGAGTGAGAGTGAGTGAACTGTATTAAAAGTAAACTTGGACCAAAGATCTGAACACAGTGTAAACACCAAAGCAGAATTTCTTCAGAACGCGTGTGAAACAGGATGAGAAGATTCCCACTGGAGCTCATCAGAGATGGCTGGAGTTAAATGTTGGAGTGGAGATCTCATCATTATCCTCGCAGTTACTCCTAGACAGCTGGGAAATAAAGGAGCTTAAAAAGGAGTTTTTTTTACTTGAGGCAAAAGACATCACTGGTCTCATGTGTCTCCTCTGGAGTTTCACTAGACGTGATTCAACACACTGTGTTCAGATCTTTCATCCAAGTTTACTTTTAATACAATTCACTCACTCTCACTCAATTGCTGAATTGCTTAATCATATTAGGGTTGCAGGAAGGCCGGAGCCTATCTCAGCCGACACTGAACAGCTCACCAGACCAATGCATCAGATGTGGGAGGTTTTGTTTTATTAAATTAAAAATCATTGAAACATACTTCACAGAAATGGCACAGTATGATTGGTCTACAATCTCAGGATAAAAACCATTATTCTAAGTGAATAATGCTTGAACCACTATGACCGACACTCATGATTTTTCACTTATAGGAGGTGGTGTCATTGTTATCATGCTTAGAAATGGAAACAAACCATAAAAGTCTCATTTAATTTTTTTTACGTTGTGTTTGTGTTTTAAATACTAAAACACCTTTACAGAGCAGGTGTAGCATGTGAGAAAAATCCACATGAAAAATCAGATTTTTCTTATAGGCATAGAAATTTTCACTTCTTCCAGAGCTTTCAGTGGGACATGCACAGGTGCCTGAAAAATTTTGACTTGGCAGGTTTTGCAAGTGGACTCAATTGCTAAGCTCTGAATAAGTAGGTTAAACAGACACCGTTAGCTACACAGCGCTTAGTTCTGCTCAAAGCAGTCACCTGACCTGCCTCTATCATGGTTAAAATGTATATATGCTATTTATATACTATAAAAATCTCATTGTAGTTTGCTTGTCTTCATGTATTTAGTATTATACACTTATAAAGTGTAAAGAGACATTGTTACACAGCTCAGCACCTGCTCACATGTGTGAATGTGCGTCCATCATGATTTAAAAAATGTAAAGATAAACCATATAAATATGGAACTGGTGTGCTTTTTTGCTTACGTTTCCATGTATTATATACTAGAACAATGACGAGCCTCATAACTAGGAGAAATAAGCTCTAATACAGGACTTTCTTGAACTCTGGTGAGCTACTTTGAGAATCCTGAACACAGATAGGGAGTTACTAGATACACACATTATTGTCCTTCATTATCATGTTTAAAGGTGCCCATTTACCAACAAATAGCTTGTGTCTTCCATCATCAGTTCATCTTGGCTGAATAAAAATGTTTTTTCCAGGTGAAACCACCCCAGCACACGGACCTAGTATCTCTTATCCGTCTGTTCTACATCTTGTTTTGGTTCTGTGTCTGATTGCAGTAACAGTAACAAGACAGCGTGACCGGACGAACAATCTTGTGCATACGTGTTATCTTGGCAGTGCAACACCGATTCGCAGAAAGTGGAAAAGTCTGAGATCATGTGTTAAGAAATGAAAGAAAGCACATTATATCAAGAGAAATAAAAAAGATGGTGATGTTTAGTAATATCTTGGAGCCCGGTGTAGGGGTCATTAACACTCACGTACAGAAGAAAACAGAAAGAACTTTTGTTTTTTCTTCAGATAGACATTGTGGCAGATTCCATTGCATTTCATGTTTATTTAATATAACTGGGAAGTGTATGGGTTAAAAGTAATACACTCAAGAAAGTAATACACTCAAAAAAACCCTCATCATAATTTAGTACAGCAGAACACAGTACATCTAATCCATGTTAATTTTCATTCTTTATTCTAGTTTTTCTTTTTTCCTGATGCGCACCTTTAATGCGGCTTAAATCAGAGTGTAGTCTTCCTCCATCAAGGTGGTAACTGCCTTTAAATTGCTACTTTTACTTTAGACAATTACTGACCATGGGTGGTACGGTGGTGCAGTGGTTAGCACGGTCGCCTCACGGCAAAGAAGTTGGGGGTGGGGGGGAGGGTGGAGCGGTGTTTGAAACTACACGGCTGAGTGAAGTCTTTATGCGCGGAAGGGCTGGGGCAGCACAATGGTGTAGTGGTTAGCACGTCCACCTCACAGCAAGAAAGTCCTGGACTCAAGCCTCGAGCTTGGCGAGCTTCTGTGTGGAGTTTGCATATTGTCACCGAACTTACATGGGTTTTCTCCGGGTGCTCTGGTTTCCTCCCACAGTCCATAGACATACACATTAGGTTAACTGGATATTCTAATTCACCCCTAGGTGTGAATGTGAGTGTGAATTGTTGTGTGTCTGTTTTGGCCCTGTGATGGTATGGTGAACTGTTCAGGGTGAACCCCGCTTTCATCCAGAGTCGGCTAGGACTGGCTACAACTTCCCCAGGACCCTAAACAATGATAAGCAGTAGGAATAATAAATCAGTCGAGGCATGGATGCAACATTGTTTTAGAATCATTTCATATAAGACCATAATTCCTTAACAAAATAATTAGTGAATACATTTATCAAGTAATTTTTCTGTGCTCTAAACTTATGAGAATATTTGGAAACCAGTAAAAAAAATGAGAGAGAGAGAGAGAGAGAGAGAGAGATTTCCTGTGGTTTGGCCTTGACACAGCTTTCTATTTCAAATTTCCATGCAGAGCAGAAAATAAGACTTAAGCCCGTGAGGTGAGTGAGGGTGTTGCTGCACTCTGTGAGCACGAGTGCTTTTTCATACTGTACATCTGTACGCACATCTGTCAGTCAGTTAATTTGTAATTCAACCTCAAGCTGAGGGGTAAATGCTACCCACACAACTACAACTGGCCAATCAAAGCCATCTCCTCCCTCAGATCCATCAAGACACATAAAAATCAGTGTTACACCAGGAGCGCTCATGCAGCACCCAAGATCTCTGCACATATACCACCAGGTCTGATGCTTTTCCTGTCATGAGTACAAACCACAGGAACCGAGCGCCGCTTGGAGCGGAACAAGGAAAGCTGGACTCATAATTACAAACCATAAATACGGTCCTGATCCGTATTCATCCTCCGATGAAAGACTAAATGCCCTGAAACATTTTGGCTGAGCCACGGCAAGGTTTCCATCCATGGTCAGAAAGCTGCAGTCAAGAGCCAGGCAGAGTTTTGACAAACACAATAATACACATGCTTAGGAAGACACTGAACAGATATGCCAAAACGCTCACTTTAATATATTTCTTTGCATCACAGAACGGGGTGTTTGCAGCACAGGTTTTGTATTGTAATGACCCCAGTGTGGTTGTATGAGAGAAATTATGCTTGTGTGTTTATGTGTGTGTGTGTGTGTGTGTGTGTGTGTGTGTCTGTGTGTGTGTGTGTGTTTGTGTGAGAGAGAGAGCACTAAAGTCTATTGATCTTATGCACTAATCCACTCCATATGCATCTCATCTGTGTCATAGTGTCTGATAAAACATAATGTCTGAATTTAACAAAGAGGAAGGGGAACATTTTTTTTTGTCTCCCTCTGAAGTCCGTACTCCGTAGACTTTGGCACAATAACCTGAGATAATGCAACTTGGCAATCCTGAACTTGAAAGCAAGGTTAACTTAGGACAAGTCATTCACCCTCCTTTTCTGAAGGATGTGTGTGTGTAATACAGACTGAATGATGGGTGTGTTGGGTAAGACTGCCTATTGTGCAGACATATACACATATACAGAATATGCAGACTTGTATATAAACATGTATATCCAAAAAAACATTTGGTACAATGGTATTATCCCATAATCGTTTATTTCTGTGCACGCAAGTATCCAAATGTTCACAAAGAATACAGTTTTGTCCCTGTGGGGACATTTGGGCACCCAAGGACACCCCTCCACCACCACATTCATGTTTTTTTTCCAAAATTCAAATATAAAATTAATTAAATGTTTGGAAAAGGATAGTAAACTTAATACCGTGTATATTGGTGCCTAAATTTTTTTATGAATCCTTTAAAATTTTCGGTTTTATATATATATATATATATGTAAGCATTCTAAACATATTAAAACTAGTCCTAAAAGTATATAAAGAGATCCCCGTTAAATAAACAAGACAAAAATATTACACTCGGCCAATTCATTTTTGAGAAAATGAATAATCCAACATTACATATCTGCAAGTGGCAAAGGTATGTGAACCTTTGCTTGTAGACCCCCTTGTGCCATCATTACTGTAACTAAACGATTGACTGTTGATCAGTCCTCCACATCAACTCCATTCCTCTGTTCAGAACAAATTTTACTATGAGATGCTGGTGGGTTCCCACACAAGAACTGCTCAAACAACATTTGTGATCAGGACTTTAGCTTGGTCATTTCAAAGCACACCATTTATTCTTCTTTAAACATTTTGGGTAGAATAATTTAGAGGCCTGTTGTCTTGCTGCATGACCCACTTTCTCTTGAGGTTCAGACAACAGACAAATATTCTGACATTTCCCTTTAGAATTCACTATGTATGTATAATCTGTATTTACAATATGTATAATCCAGAATTCATTGGTCCATCAACAATGACAAACTGTCCTGGCACAGATGCAGCAAAACAGGTCTAAACCATGAAATTACTATCACCATGTTTAAAAGATGAAATCAGGTTCTTGTGCTCGAATGCAGAGTATTCCTTCTCCAAACATAAAACATCTCATTTAAACCAAAAAGCTATTTTGATCTCATCTGTCCACAACTTTGTCCCAGTAGAATTCTGGCTTGACCATGTGATCTTTATCAAACTGTAAACAAGCAACAGGGTTCTTTTTGAAGAGCAGTGGCTCTCTCCTTGTGGTCCATGTATACCAGTGTTGTTCGGAGTTCTCCTGATGGTGAGTTCATGAACAGGTTCCTTTGTGAACTCATGGACTATTTAAATTATTGGAGTAATCTTTGTCTTGAATGGTTTTCAATTTCCTTTCATCTGTCTGACTGTGGATTGCTGAAGTCCAAACTCTTGAGAGATGGTTTTGATTTCATAAGACTCTTCCACAGACATGTGTTGTGAAGGTTAGACTTTGACAGATCCTAGTTCTTTAAATAAAACATTGCACCCACTCACGCTTGACTACCATCCGATTGCTTGAAGAGGTGATTCGGTGGACTCATATTTCACTGTCAAATTGACTTCTAATCCTTGAGGTTCACATACTTTTGCCACTTACAGATACGTAATATTTCATCATCTTCCTCATTAAATAAAGGGCTGAGACAGGAGGGTTATTTAACGTAAGTGGAAGTCACCACAGCCTCCTTCTCATGTCGACTGGCTCAGGGATACTCTCTACTGTCTCAAACTTGAGAAAATTAGAATTTTATTCCTCTATTAAATTTGTACGAAAATGGAGACTGTTGCTACAATAAGCGGGTCAAATCAATTTTTCTTCTGTTCCAGACTAGTTTTGTCTCTTTTTTGTATTTATTTATTTATTTGGTTGTTTGTTTATTTATTTATTTATTATTTACTCGTTTATGTTTTTAAGTATTGTACTCTGGGCATTACATGGAGTGAACCTTATTCTGTTTTATAGTGTATGTATGTCGTAATACGAGTGGCGGTAGATTGTTTTTTGGGGGATTTGTTGTTGTTTTTTTTGTTATTTTATGTTTAACATTGTGGATGACTTGCATGACAATTTCTGACAATGACAATACAGTGTGCAATTTCTGAACAAAACTTAATAAACAAATTTTGGAAAAAAAATTTTTAATAAGGGGCCGAGAATAATCGCAGAGCACCATACCTAAAATACATTTGTATAGCAAATTTTTGTGTTGTGAACATTGTGTCCATCTGTCCATTCGTATGTGTACACGTGGGAACCCTGTGGTGATACTTCTCATGCCATCATATAGCCGTGGTAATGGGAATGAATATCTGAGTGGATAGACTTCTTCTACTCTATCTTTCCCTCCAAACTGTTACTTGTTTCAAGCCATTAAATAAAATACACCCTTTTAACAGTGTGAACAGATTTCCATGTGCCATATGAAAAAGGTATCTATAAACTATTTCTCCCACGCAATGCATTACCCATTTGAACAGAAAGCATTTTAACCCAATCACATTGAGGAAGCACATGGCGTTTCTGGCACGTGTAACGTGCTTATGGAAGTGAATCTATTCTGAGGAACTGCATCTCGCTGCCCTGTGTTGATATTGGGTCTCCAAATCTAATCTCAATGGCGTGACACTTTCAGACACGTCATAACGTGCTGGGTACATGACATAACGTCATCGATGGCGTCATCAAAACGAATTCACATTGAAACCTTGTCACAGAAGAAGTTCATTTTTTCGGACAGTGCCTATATCTTTATATCATTTTTGTCTTATTTGTTTATTTGGGTTGTGTTTATCTAATTTTAGGACTTTTGTGAAAATCTGATCATTTAGGCAGAAATCTAGAAAATTCTGAAAGATTCACAAACTTTCAAGAACCACTAAGGAATACAGTTTGAAGACTGCCAAGTCCAAGTAGTGAAGAGAGAGAGAGAGAGAGAGAGAGAGAGAGCGAGAGAGAAAGAGAGAGAGAGAGAGAGAGAGAGAGAGACTCTGAGGGCAGGAAGGTTAAACTGCACGTCTGGTAAGAAAGATGGTTTAGACAAATAATAGCCGTGGAGCTAATGAGAAAGACTAACACATGGACGTAGATGAAATTTACTCTGACAATTTAACTGATGAGAGTGTATAGGAGTGTGTGCGCTTACATTAGGGAGTGTTGGTGTTTAGTTAGCCAAGATAGATTATTATGCCTGCCTGCGCTCGTCCGGTACGAGTCACACTCATTCATTTTCCAAATCGCTTATACCGACGATCAGGGAGAACAGCTTACCAAACCATCTCAGGGCAAAACACACACAACCATTCACACTCATATCCACACATAGGGGCAATTTGGAACAGACAATTAGCCTGACTGTGGGAGGAAATCAGAGTACCCAGAGAAAATCCATGCAAGCTCAGGGAGAACATGCAACTCCACACAGAAACGCCTGAGCCTGGGACTCGAACCTAGGACCTTCTTGGTGGGAGGCGGATGTGCTAATCGAGTTACTAACAGATAATAGGAGAAAGAATCATATGGCACAAGATCCCTTTTACACTCGTAAGGCAGGGGTCAAAGGGGAGGGGATTGGGGAAAAGACGATAAGAATAGAGGCAGTGGAGACAGACAGAAGAGAGAGAAATATGACACACACACACCCACACACACACACACACACACACACACACACACACACACACAGATGCCTCATATAGAAACACTAATCAGAGCTGCCCAGCAACCGGTGAATTAAAAAGTGCCTGAGGAAAGAAACTGCAGTTATTTGTGTGTGTGTGTGTGTGTGTGTGTGTGTGTGTATTTGGAAAGTAAATTGTTTAAGGAATCTGAACCCTACTCACTTTTCTTCTTGTTTACAGGGAACACTGTGAATCTTTAAACTCTTACTTGAGGGACTTAATGAGGGCCGTCATGCCAGCGCTCCACGTGAGTCATTACACTCTCACACTTTACCTCAATCACTGCACTTCTGCAGAATAATTATGACTAAAGTCCTAGACTTTAGCTGTGGGTCCCTGTCCCGCAGTCGAGCTCCTCATCACCACAAAACCACAGCAGAATGTGACACCAGCCACACCTTTACCATTCCAGGTTGTGCACAGTGTGGAGAAATCGGACCCAGTCTGATCACACTGCTCAGAATCATCGGCCTTGAATTCCTCCAGCAGCATCTACTACACTTCACACACTCAGGTACTACAGAACTCACACAGACTCAGATACTCAGATCATCCAATCAGACCTACTATAGTTACCTAAGGCTCCTTCTTTAACATCTTCAAAATGAAAAATTAATAGTAAATAAATCTTTCTTTCGTTTTAAATCAAATTAAAAGTAGAATAGACTGTGGGAAATAGAAGCATTAAATATAAACATGAGATGGGAGAATCGAAAGGTTCACTCTTACCTGTGGAGTTTGGAAACTGTGCCGGATTAGCCAAACAAAAAGTTATTTAACAGTGCATGTACAGGATCTAAATCCGTGAAAGGATCACTCTTGAACGCCTGAGCTGACTTGTCCCTCGGCTACACTCAAATACACATGCATAAAGACACTCCTACGACCAGCTTAAGTGCTGCTCTGAGTGAAGCACACAGAAGGTGGTTTGGGGAGGGAGGAAGAGAGAGAGAGAGAGAGAGAGAGAGAGAGAGAGAGAGAGAGAGAGAGAGAGAGAGAGAATAGAGTTTTCTAGCACTTGTGGGTGGGATGGACATGGTGTGCAACCTTAACCTTTTGACTGCAGCCCATTTGCCGTTTGCTTTTTTCTTGTTTTACACTTTCTTGGTCTCTCTCTCTCTCTCTCTCTCTCTCTCTCTCTATCTATCTCTCTCTCTCTCTCGTTACTTGAATTCTCAATCAATTAATACGTCTACTGCCTGTGTCTCTTCCTCCCTACTAATTTGAAATCCTCTCTGCTCAGGCTGAAGCAGAGAAACAGAACTCCATATCAGCAGCACATCAGCAGACACCTCCGAATATGGGGTCTAGTTGTGTGTGCGTGTGTGTGTGTGTGTGTGTGTGTGTGTGTTGACGACATGCAGTAACTCATGTAGTAGAAATAAACAAACAGCACAGACTATTTTATCTCTGCACCTGAATTCAGTAAGTACCAAGGGCCGCCTGTGTTATGGGAGAAATAGCAATAAAGCATTGGCTCACATCAGTCATTAATGGTGCAGTAAGAAAGCAACTAATTAGAATTCAGAAATAATGGAAGATATTGGCATTCATTTCTCACTCGCTCCAAGGCTCACACCCACAATTTGGGACAGCCTGGAAATATGCATGACTTTGGACTATGGGAGGAAACCAGAGTACCTGAAGGAAACCCATGCAAGCACGGGGAGAACATGCAAACTCCACACAGAAATGCCCAAGTCCGGGACTTGAACCCAGGACCATCTTGCTCTGAGGTGGACGTGATAACCACTACACCACCGTGCTGCACATTAAATATTTCATATAAATAAATAATTGTTGCTAGATTGACTTAGTTTCATCAGAATATATATATTTTTTTATCTACGTAATTTTTATGTTTCTCTTATTTTTACAGTTATAAGGCATGTGAGAGGTCACACGCTCTATTATGGCATCATTTTGAAGATCAGATCTTATACCCATTATCAGACCTTTATTTTTCTTTCGGATACCAGTGGAGCACCATGGTATGATTCCTAATCCAAAAAACTCCACAGTTCTTCAGGAAGCTGCTTCCCCTCCTCCTCCTGATTTTGAGCGTGCAGTTGACAGCTTGTTTGGCTTCCTCCTCCCATTTATTGGGAGGAGGAATGGCTTTTTACTGAATTTCTGTGATTTCAGAATCAGTGACCATCTCAAACCGTGAGTTTTTGTCTGTCATTTTAATCCAAGTTTTATGAAATGGATAATTGGATCGCTCAAACAGATCACTCCATTCCTGTATGTATATATACTGTATACATATATATGCAGAGCAGAATGATCCAAAATTAGAATTACTGTATTTTTTTCTGTATTTGTGGTTTATTCTATGTAAAAAATAATGTGATCATATAATTTGATTTATATAATCCAGGCTTTGAATGCTTTGAGGGTCCCATGATACTTGATCCACACAATACTTTTATGTAGTATATGGTTAGAGAAGCGTCTTTGGGACCAAAAGGTCGCTGGTCAATTCCAGGTAGGAAAAATATGTGGCGGCAGGAGGAGTGAGCTGCACCTTCCCTTCCTCTACATTCATGGCTAATGTGTGTGGCAGCCCACTGCACCTAGTGTGTGTGTGTGTGTGTTTGTGTGTGTGTGTGTGCGCTCACTGTTTACGTGTGTGTGCTCACTTTGGATAATTTCCCTTGTGGGATTAATACAGTATAGCAAAATTAAAAATAATAAATAAAAAAAGACACGAAGGAGTCCGTATGCACTGCAGAATGTAAACAAGTTTACGCCAACAACTTTATTATTGCTTCATTTTTAAAACAGAGGTTCTGGTTAATGGCCTCCCCCAGCTCTTGACTGGGATTCTACTGGGCTATCTAGCAAGCTGTACCCAGCACACCAGTTTTCAATTTGCAAACCCACAGTTATTAGTGTCACAAATTGTTGTGAGCCCCAGTGTGTGTTTAACTCTATTAAAGAGTTTTTAAACAATTCCCCCTCGTACAGAAACTGAGCAGCTTACAGCTTTCGTTTTGTTTGCACTGTGCCAGGATGAATCGATAATGAAATTCACTGTCCAGTAGTTTTACAATTTAGTTTTACTGATTTCATCGATTCAGTGTTGCAGCTCTAGTCAGTATTCTATCTACCTGCAAACCCCCCTCCTGCATGAAACGTATACATTTAGTTCAGATGGGAGAATTGATTTGTTGTTGTTGTTGTTTTTGTAAATGAACAACATGGTGTTCTGTTCTGACTTACAGCAAGAAGGTCCGGGGTTCGAGTCCCTTGGCTTGGTGAGGGCGTTTCTGTGTGGAGTTTGCATGCTCTCCCAGTGCCTGCGTGGGTTTTCTCTGTGAACTCCGGTTTCCTCTGGCCGTTCAATATCATGCACATTAGGCTAATTGGCTGTTCCAAATTGCTGTTCCAAATTAATTAGTTAGTACAGTTTAAAGTGCAGCACAGCATCCCTGAGCTGTCAATACTTCATTTTATCTTTTCACTATTCATGCTGTTGTAGGATAAGAGATAGAGATAGAGCAATACAACAGCATAAATAGGGAGAACTCAGTATCACAGTGCTTTTGACAGGCTGGCTATCTATCTATCCATTCATCCATCCATCCATCCATCCATCCATGTTCCTCCATTCATCCTCCTTAAGAAAAAGGTCATTTATAAATTGCTGCCCACTTTCAAGACGTCCTGTTCCTCGCAAAAAGCCAATAAAATCATGATTGGTGAAAAAGGTCTGAATCTTGAAAATAAAAATAGGATCTTACCATCAAATACTTTCATTCCATATATTGTTGCTTTTCGTGTCTAGAATGAATCAGAAACCATCCTCGGTGTATAGCATGCTAACCGTATCATGCTAACCTGATTGAGCTCACTGATGCTCACTAGCTAGCTATTAACATAGTGATTTGATTGTCTACTTTGAAAATATTTTGAATAAATTATAGAATTTGACATACATATGATATGTAGAATTATTTGGTCTCGCCGAGGCCAAACCTTTGACTGGATAATTCTCCATATTATACTTTGCTTCATTCAATAATTGTTTAATATCCACCCCGCACACTCAGGATAGTACTTGAAAAAGCTAAAAATATTAAAACAAACGAGTTGTTTTGCTTTTATTAAGTTGTGTAGTATATACCAAAACAGTTATTCACCTCAGACTTGGTGGATATCACTTAATAGTCCTCTCGATGTTACATCACCAGAACTGTTCATCAACATCCACCTCAGGTTTGGCAAATAATCTTAAAAAAACTCAGTAGTACTGATATCGAGTAAATATTTCAGAGTGCCTAAGTTAAGGGTGAATATGCAGAGGGTCCAATGTGAATAATAAATTCTCAATTAAGTATATGTAGTTTTACTCTCATTGGGTCATGATTTTTTGGGCTACGTGTACAGTTTATAGTACATCTGCAAAATAGAGAGTATAGATGTGTATGAAGAAGACCCAAACACACCCCTGTAGACTTACCATCCACCCCTCTCCCCACACTGTTACCCCAACCCCATGGGTCTGGGTTAAAATAGGCACCTCAGTAAAAGTCTAAAAGAGGAGCAGCAGCACCTGGTCTCTGTCAGACAGATGGCCAAACTCCTTGTTTAATTACAGCCACTGACTAACACAGTAAATTCCGGAGAGGTTACAGCACAGAGCACTTAACGTTAATGTTGATATCGCTGCCATATCAAAAATCATAAACAGTAGACATCCTTATAAACTTCCAAGAATACTCATAAACTTGAGTCAGTGTAAGATATTCTTAATACGTGAATTCACTTTTCAGTTATCAGTGAATTATTTGCAAAGTTGTTTGTGTTACACTTTTATATACTTATATGCATTCTGGAAAGAAATTAATTTATAATAGTCAGCAGGGTCAGCAGTGAGTAGTGACTACATGCCTGTCTAAGGTTAACCCGAAATAAGAACAAGTATACAATCAGCCAATAATGTGACAGCAGTGCAATATCTAAAATTATTCAGATAATGTACAGCTCAGGTGCTTCAGCTGGTGTATAAAATATGATCTCAAGGACTTTGACCATGGCATGGTTGGTGGGGTCAGGTGGGCTGGTTTGTGTATTTCATACACCACTGCTCTCCTGGGATATCCCCCCCACCCCCCTACACACACACACACACACACACACACACACACACACACACACACACACGTTTACACAAA
>JAOUQZ010000033.1:6737715-6756400 GCA_028564935.1 Neosilurus hyrtlii | reverse complement strand
TGTGTGTGTGTGTGTGTGTGTGTGTGTGTGTGTGTGTGTGTGTGTGTGTGTGTGTGTGTGTGTGTGTGTGATTTAGTCCATGGTAACCAGTCTGTTGTCTTTATACTCCTGTGTGGTTCGTTGGTTCAATAATATTGTGCTGAAGAGAAAACACACCCAGATGAGAGCATGACCTCGAGCCGCGGTTACTTTAGTAATGAATTTATTTGTTCTTTTTACTGGATGTATGATTCATGATGATGTTTCATAGAACAGCCGTATTAATGTTATAGATTAGGATAAGGCTGCTGTATCACTGAGTTAATGCTGAGTGGCTGTTAAATATCACTGAGTTGCATGATGACCGATAGCAATTTAAAAAAAAAATCCAACTAATTTATTAATAACAAACCTGAGACCCAAAAAATAGAGGTTCATACACCACCTCTCAAACTCAGAATAGAAACACACAGCACGTTGAAAATCGACAGAGCGTCCTGTCTACCGACTTAAATCAAGGCTCATTGTTCATCGCAGTTTATGCCCACCTACCCAAACCCCGCCCACTCGCAGATTTTTCATATGTATTTATGGGCTGAAGTTACTTTTTAATGGCTACCGAAAGCCGTAGTGTACCACTGCCTGTGTTTTGGTATTTAATAGACTATATAAGACCAGTTGAACCTCCAGTTCAGGCCCACATTCTGTTAGTTTCTTTCCTGTGCAGCTTTGGGAGAACTCTAATCCTGAGCGCTGACCTCTGTAAAGAACCCTTATGTGGGCTGTTTGTTCCTTTCAGCTGGACGTGTGTGTTAGTATTTACGTTAGTTTTTTTCAAAGATGACCTGTAGAGTCCCCCGTTACTAAATAATGCAGATGGAGAAGCAGATGAGTAGAGATGGTGAGCAGCAAAACAGGAAGTGGGCGGAGTGTAAAGGATGCAGAGGTTGGGAAATGGACTCCAATGGATTGAATGTCCAGCTGTAAGTGTGTGGATGGTCATGCGAGAGTCTGTATCCACTGGGAGATTATTCCATCAGTGTTTCCGGGATACGAGGCTGAGCTTTAGTAAGGGCTGGAGATTAAACTAGCTTTAAAAACAGCGAGCGGTGGACTTTCAGTACGGGTTCAACTTCATTACAGCTGCATAAATGATAAATGGGTAGTGTGTGTGTGTGTGTGTGTGTGTGTGTGTGTGTGTGTGTGTGTGTGTGTGTGTGTGTGTGTGTGTGGGTGGATGAAGGATATTGTGCCCATATGGAGTGAATGGGTTCTATTGTTATACACTAGAGACACTAATAAAGGCTTTCTGTGTTGGTATTTTCTGTCATATGCTTAAATCGACTTATTCCCACATTCAGCAGCACAAAGAGGCGTTCACTATCTTTAAAGTAAAATGAAAGAAAAACCTTCCAAACTCTCCTGTTACACAGAAAATATATATATTTTCATCATCAGGTGGTTTTTATGTACATTTTTGAAGTATAGTTTGCATAGTATAGTCATATAAGGCAGAAAAAATCAAATCAGACATAAACAGAAGATGTTTGTGTTTACCCCTCCCCTTCACAAATATACATATATATATATATATATATATATAAGGTGTTAGGGTGTTACCTTTAACCCTCATGATTATCTATCTACACTGTCTGTCCTCATCTACATAAATGTTTGTATGTTTGAGGTAAACCTCCGACTCTTATGTTCCTCATTAACATATTTTGTCTGCAACATCTCCTCTGTATTTCATCCTTCACAGCAAATAAGAGGCGGAGTCTGTACGGCAGTACCTACAGCCCTCAGGTGGCCTACGGAAGCTCGTGCAGTCCAAACGCAGCCAACAGTCCATACAGCAGTGGCTTCAACTCCCCTTCCTCCACTCCTTCCCGAGTGCCTATCGTCAAGCAACTAGTACTGCCTAGTAGCACAGGTACCCGTTCATCTCCGTTCATCTCCACACTACGAGCCCTGGAGCCTGGGCGTCGCCCTCACTGTGCTGAATTGGCTGAAGTGTTTCTGTGTTCTGATCTCGGCAGGTCATCAGCGTGGCTCAGGGGACAGAAACCCACCGGCGGTGAGCCCCCAGTCATCAGTGGACAGTGAGCTGAGCACCTCTGAGATGGACGAGGATTCCGTGGGATCTTCCACTACGTACAAGCTCAATGATGTCACCGACGTGCAGATTCTCGCCCGCATGCAGGAGGAGAGTGAGTAACGCTGTCTGTTTTCTGATTTCAGACCAGGGTTTTTGTTTTCTTGTATTTTTTTTTCTTTTTGATGTTCCACCCACATTCTTCTTTCTCCCTCTATCCGTCTGTTTTTACCCCCAGAGATATTGACTAGGAGATTCACACACGTAAATCGATCTCTAAAATAATACCAGACCCAAACTTTGCATGTTCTGAACTCTTCCTCAGAGCTCTCCACCCATGTCTCATACCTGCGTCACTCCTTCTGTTATTTTCATTCCTCTCCTTTTGTCCTTAGTCCTTTTGTCCTTAGTCCTTTTTTCCCCTCCTTTTGTCTTTAGTTCATTTTTCGAGGCCTGGGTGCTCCCGGAGATTAAACCGCAGGACCATCTTTTCTTTGTATCTATCTATCTGTCTATCTCTATCTAGCTATCTATCTATCTATCTATCTCTCTCTCTATTTCTCTCTCTCTATCTATCTCTATCTCTCTATCTATCTCTCTCTCTCTCTATTTATGTATCTTTCTCTCTATCTATTTTTGGTAAAATGTCGTTAGGTCATCATAGCATCTATAAATACCACCTGACTTTTTCTCTGCTTCTTCCTTTCTGTCTTTCTCATCCCTCCATCTTATCTCCCAGCTGAACTTTCTGCTTTAACCCCTGAGTAGTTATAAAGATATTATCTTCAGGAATAGTTGGATCCCTGTAGTTCTTCCTGCGGCGTTTTGATGTTTATGCTGCAATTCTCACTTGCGTATATCTCAGAAACGCCTTCTGCTGCGTTTATTAGTTATGAGTTTGTTCCACCCCCCTTTTTTTTTTAAACACAATATATCAGAGTTTTTTATTTACATACAACCGTCAGTCTTCTGTTTGCAAGCTGCACAAGATGTCCACGATGATATTTATATAAGAGGAATTGTGTTCCGTGCTGGTCAAGTACACTTCCAGCATGTCAGCCCGGTGCCGTCCCGCCATACCCCGACGTAATCTTCATGCGTACGTATCAGGATGATGTCAGGGAGGGTGACACGGATCACCCGCCGTCTGATAATACAGTGCCGTGTAAACCTCCTCATGCTGTGTGTCACAGGTCTACGTCAGGACTACGCTGCCACCGCGTCACGTCGCAGCTCGGGCTCATCGTGCCAGTCCCTGAGGCGCGGCACGCTCAGCGATCAGGAGCTGGATGCCCAGAGTCTCGAGGACGACGAGGAAGCAGCGATGCCCATGGCCTACCACCACCCGCCTATCACTCGCTTTAGCCCCTCCCCTCGTGTCTCACCCCGTGTGTCGCCTCGTCACTCTCCCCGGTCGCGTTCACCCGCCCGTGCATCGCCTCAGCCGATCATGACCCGCCTGCAGCAGCCCCGTCTCTCACTGCAGGGCCACGCTCATGAGCCTCACACGAACGCCATCAAGAATGAGGGTAGGTGGAGCTTATATGCTTATGTACATCTTTACTGATGGAAAAGCAGAACTGGGGTGAAGTGAAAAGGTCTCGTAGGTGAAGAAGCAGCGTGCAGTGTTATTGTTCTTCCTCTGATCTGTGTGTAGAGAAATTGCGGCGCAGTCTTCCAAACCTAACACGTTCCAGCTCCGGACCTGCTCCCGAACCCGTCAAAAACAGTCGCAGCTGTGAATCCAACCTGCAAGTACCCAACGGATCCCCCCGACACCAGAGCCAGTCAGCTAGTGAGCGTACACACACACACACACACACACACACACACACACACACCAGAGGCTCCCTTATTATACCTTCATTCACTAATTCCTTTTTGCTCTATTTTGTGAGTGAATACAGGGGCACACATAAAGTGAGTACATTAGCACTCGGTATCCTCTTTATTAGGAACGCCTGTACATATCTTGGTTATCATTCAGTCATGTGACAGCAGCTTAGTGTATGAAACGTTTACCTGCTCACCCGGTGTTTTTTTGCACCACTCTGTCATGTATATATATTTTTCCCAGGAGACCATCAGTGTCTGAAAATCCCAGACCAGCCCTTCTGGTACCATCTATGCCATATTTAAAATCAGAGATTGCACTTCTTTCCTTATTCTGATGTTGGTGTGAAATTTAAGTGAAGCTCTTCGCCTGTATCTGTGTGAGTTTATGCATTGTGCTGCTGCCGCATGATTGGCTGATTTAATGAGCAGGTCTCTGTACAGCAGAGTTAATATAGTTAATAAAAAGTAAACATTTAATGGAAATCAAATGGACTTTGAATAACGCAACGTGAGCTAAAGATGCCTCCAGAAGGTGGCAGTAATGTGCCTGAAAACTATAAAATGGAAAACTTGACTCTCCATTAAATAGGCAGTCAGTTTGAAGACGCCCAGACATGCAAAGACCTTGAACAAGTTGGGAAGAAACTAGCGGATAATGCTAATTTCTACTGATTTCCTTGTTGTATTGGTTGAAACTGTGAGGTGAACAAGTTTACTCGCTTCTGTTCACATGTTCATTTCGCCACTGCAAAGTCATGAAATGATGCTTCCCTACGTGAATGGACGAATGTATGAGCGTTATCGCGCATGTGCTGCAAAAGCCATATACTGGTTGCCTGCCTCTACACCATTACAGTATACAAATAGATAGCTGTATATCTGACTCAAACTCCATCTGTATATTAAGACATTCCGAAAGTTTCATGCTGATACGTGACTTATTTTTTGCGTTATCCTGCTGAACCCTTCAGATTGGCAGTAGACAGAGGAGAGAGAGCATGAGTAAAACCATGGAGGATCGCACGCCATCTGTGTCGGGCAGTTGTACCAAGAGCACCCGGAGAGCGCAAACCTCCCACAGCCCAGAAAAAAAATGACATACACAGCATCCCTTGCTGGGTCTGATTTTATACCACACGTCCAAAAAAAATCATCCATGTTAAAGAATCCTTTCAAAAATTCCTGGATGCAGAATTTGGTCCAGATCATCTCCAAAATCTAATATGGAGTCTTTCTTGTCCAAAGCCCTGCACAGCTCTGGTAGAAATGTCATGAAAATTTACACATGACGTTTTGCGTGATCCTGCGAACAAACACACACAAAGAAAGAAAGAGAAACATAACTTCCTGGGAGGAGATGATCATTCAGATTCAAACGCAGTTTTAAAACTGTAGTAACTCTGCTGTACGGCGCTTCCTATTAAAATGGATGTTGTGTAAATGTATAAGCGCATCACAGTCAGTTTACTGAAGTCTGTTTTCATGGAGCAACAAATGCTGATGAATGTAGTGAAGTTTGGTTTTGACAACTTATCTGATGAATGTTGATGAAAATCAGGCTTCGTTCCTGTCATTTAATGAAGTTTAGCATCGATTAGCAACATTTGTATGTGCTTGCGGAAGTGTTTGGCTAAAATATCAAGCGAATGTCTGGCGAATCTTGGAACCCTTTACCCTATTGATGGTCCCAACCCTATAAAATGGAGCAAACCCTCCTCAGATATAGTAGATGAACCCATGATGGAACTGGATTTCTGTCAGGATGAAGCGCGTAATGCTGCGGCCCTTAAAGGAGAATTGCATTGTCTGGCTGCTGCTGTAGCTGTCCTGCAGCCCGAGAGAAGGAACGAGGAGAAGGAAGAACTTTAGCGACCCGTCTTACTACCAGGTTGGAACTGTTTGTGGAAAAATTAACGTTTGAAATTTCCTTGCGACCCTAAAAACTGTTTGGCGACTTTTTACAACCCTGACCAAACCCCAAATCACCTGCGTTCGTCAGCATTCGCTGCTCCGTGAGATAAATGAAGTTAGTTAAGTTCCATGTGCCGTTCAGGACGACACAAGAGCAACTCAGGACTTTTCTGTGTACTGAAGAGTCAGTGACTCAAAGTGAAACAGGAAGAAGGGAAAGATATTTTCCACCATCACACTCAGCAGGTTTCGGAGAGGAAACTGAATTAAGTGAAACGTACTGTACTGTGAATTAGTGTTATTTTTCCTCTTTGGCTGTTGGAGCATGTCTGTACTGACTGTCCTTCAGGATTTCTCTCATTTCTTTGCTAATGCTGGCTGATGTTTCTTATATTTTTCTGGGTTTTTTCCTCAGATCACTTGTGTTAATTCATGACACTCTGTAATGCAGTAATTTTCTGGAAATGTAATCGACACTCTTTCATTCATTCATTCAATTAATTAACTTTAAAATGTTTTGTGTAGTAATGAGTGAAAGGAAGATGTTGGATTAGCTGAATAAAGGGAGAATCTCTGCTGTATACAGAAATTAAGGTTTGGGGTATTGTAGATATGAATCGGGATTTGGGTTAAATGCATGCTGACGGGGGGGGGGGTGTAGGTACTTTTTATCAAACGCCTGAAGTTAGTGTCATTGGTGGAACTGGCACTTTATTTCCATCTCTCCTTTTCTTCCACTTGCTGTTCTTTTTAGCATGCCATACTTATCTCCACCTCCTGCCCCCTTTTATACTCCCTCCACTTTTCTCTCTAATGATTGCCTGGCTGTGGCATCCGCACGTCCTCATTAGGTGAAATGATTCCCTTCTTTGTGGCACCTTCATGTGACTCCCTGGCTGGATAACGGGTTTTCCTCTGTGTCTAGTGGAAGCATGGCTCGCTCACTTTGCTTCATCAGATAAAACCCTGCGGTGGCTGTCACTCTATAGGCTGCCTTCTTTAACATAACGTCACTTCCTGATCCTGGATCAGCGTCTTGGCGTCACTTCCTGATCCTGGATCAGCGTCTTGATGGTTACTATGTTAAACACTGGTTCTCAACCATCCTGAATCGGACCATGATTCCTGATTGTCTCCCAGCAGCGCAGCACCAAAGGCTCTCCGGGCCGGCGCGTGCCTCCCCGAAACCCAAAGAGCGGCTGCAGAGCCCCACATCTCTACGAGGTAAAACAATTCAATAGCTGAAGCCTGGCTTTTTACATGGCCCCCTCCTGGCCAGTGGGTAATCTGTGAGTTTAAAAGGTTTTGAAGCACTTGCTGAAGGGATGGTTCAGAAGTTCTGATGGTTAATACAGAGAATATTAACCACAAGCAGCCATCAGCGTTATTCCCCACATCTTGTTTGGAACAGTAACTGTTTATATGAGTGGACGTTGTAGACATAGAAATATATTATCAGTATATACTACATGGCACTGGTGCAGTCTGATTGGTCCGCGATCTCAGGATCATAAAGCGTTATTCAGAGTGGATAATGTTACACTGGAAATGGCAAACCCACACTTATGGTTTGTGGTCACTGAGGTAGAAATACTAGAAATTTAAGTCTTAATTCAAGCACTCAATCATCAGCAGTCACCAGCCAATCACAGGCGTCTGGGAGCTCATTTGTACAAGGGGCAGATAATGATTTCCCTCTGAGTGTGCTACGCCGGCCCCAAAAACTAAAACTACAACAGAAAAATGGGCGGAAATGCTATTAATGCCAATTTTCTGTCTGTACTTTTAATGTTTCATTTACTGTTTACTTTCGGGAGGTTTAGATTCAAACAGATACAGAAAAAATATTTACATGTACTGATTTAAATGTAACCTTTGTTTAAAAAAAAAAAAAGGCGCAGTAAGACGAACCAAACACCATCTATTTCCCATCACAGGCAGTGCGAGATTCACTGAAGCCAATAAAACGCTAAACTCGTTTTTAAAATCATTAAACAATTCTGGAGAAAAGTCCATTAAAATCCCCACAAAAATCCCCACAAAGTGCAAAACTTGTATAAAGCTGGTGAGATGCAAGAAGTTCTGGGTTCGATTCCCGGGCTCGGGGCGCATGTGGAGTTTGCATGTTCCTCCCGTACTCGTGTGGGTTTTCTCGGGGCACTGCTGTTTCCTCCCACAGTCCAAAAACATGCACAGTAGGCTGATTGGCTGTTCCTGAATGGTTGCATATGCGTTGGCCCTGCGATGGCCTGGCGAGCGATCCAGGGTGTACCCCGCCTCCGCCCGGGGCCAGCTGAGATGGGCGCCGGCCTCCCCGCGACTCGTCGAGTTGTATGAATGTACATCAGCCAGCACTTATAATTCATCAACTCTACAATAGGAGGAAAGAACGCCATGTTGTCCACTTAAATATACAGTCACTGGTTTGAATGCATTACCATATTTTATTTATGTATATGTAGGATTTTCCATTTATTACAAGCTGAATGGATGATTTTATATTTGATTAAGGGCCCGACTGGTTCTTTTCTTACAGCCACAGAGATCCGCACTGATATCACGCTGCCATTTTTGTGTGGAAGAATGCGTGTAGCCACTGAAACGTTTATCTGTGCCACCAGACGAGGATCTCACGAGTCTCAGGAGCTCAAATCCAAACATCACCACCATCTGTTTTTCAGCCTTTATTTTCCCCGGGTATCTCTTAGATTTTATATTCCTCTTTATATCACCTCCCATTCTGTCCGTACGTTGATATACAGTGTGGGAGAAAGTGTGTGTAAATATTAAACCGCTCCCTGGAACAAAAACGCAGAACACATTTCTGGAAAATGTGACGGCTGGGAGAGACGTGCAGTATACGCGTTCAGCATTAACGTGATGAGGGCTGCTTCCCAAACCACATTCTGTGTTTCTTTAACAGGATACAGACCCCATTTAGGATTAAAATGATCTGGGTTCAGTTTATCTCTTTATTGGTCTTCAGTGACCGTTTCCGCCTGGATGTTTCAAGCTTCAGTGAGTACAAGAAGGAGTAAAAGATATTACCACCAGCTCTCTTTAGCCGTAACGTGCAGTGGATGACTTCCTCGTGAGGGCGGGGAGATCAGGGCAGGTTAATGAGGCGTCATGAAATATAAAGCAGATAAAACCCTTGGGCATGATGTAAAGTACTTGCACGTGCACTTGAGCGGGCTGCGGATGGCGACGGCCCGTGAAGCGACTGATTGTGAATGTATCTGAACCCAAGAATCTCCTGTTTCTATCTTTAGTTCCTCTCTCGTGTTGCTTCGGAGAGGAAACCGATTTCAGTGAGTATTCACTGAGGTGCCGGCTGTCTTCTGTATTTGTGTGTGTGTGTGTGTGTGTGTGTGTGTGTGTGTGTGTGATGAATGATTATTTTCCATGTTGTCACTAGTAGGAGGAGGAGCAGCATGCTCTAGTGAGAGTAGTGAATGCTTGTGACGTTCTCGTATCACTGCAACTTGTGTATTTGTGTGAATTGAACACCAGTTGATTTCTTGTGAGATTTTATTCGTTATTCGTTTTTTTTTTTATGTTTTTGCTGTGTGTGTGTGTGTGTGTGTGTGTGTGTGTGTGTGCAGATGGTGTGTGGTGTTTTCAGTGTGTATTCTTTTCCCCTCTGAATATTCTATTGTGTTGAGAGTAAAGTGGTGTGTGTGTGTGTGTGTGTGTGTGTGTGTGTGTGTGTCAGTATTCATATCCATCCAGAGTCATTTTGAGGTTTACAGAAATGATCCATCCTTTTTATTTTGTCGTTCTTCACTCACAGTGATGTCATGAATGTTTTTTGTTTGAGTTCTGTACATGTCTGTGATTCGCATGGTTCATTTCCTCGTCATGTAATACCTCTTTTCTTGAAATTCTCTGCTCTTCAGTCCCCCCTAGCAGTAAGCTGCGCACACCGGCAGCACCATCACCTCTCGCGCTTCGCCAGCCCATGAAGGTGGTGTCTAATCCTGGTTCAGTCACTGCCACGCCCACTCGATCTCTGGCCCCGCCCCGTAGTGGTCTGCCTCGCCCCAGCGGCCCTGCAGCCGGGGGTCTACCTGTGCCTCGCAGCAAACTGGCCCAGCCTGTCCGCAGGTACACACACACACTGTTTGTACAAATATTTTATAATACAAGTATGTTTTGGGATTGTTTTTACTTTATTAATGCACAATATAAATAAACTTGGCTAAGGTTTAGTGAATGGAAGTTCTGGAATCACAGGGGTGACACATCTGTGAAGGGAGGCTCCCAGCTGATCCTCGGGTTAGCCCACTGGCACCGGTGGAGATAGCTTGCAGGTTACACCTGTGCTTCCATTTAACTGCCTTCTGCCCACGGCACGATTAGTCTTTCAGGCTTTCTTCTAGCTATCATAATAAAGTACATGTGACACTTCACTCATCATTCATTCACCAAACCGCTTTATCCTACCAGGGTCGCCAACACGGGGTGAAGGCTACCCCCTGAACAGCTTGCCACTCCATCACAGGGCAACGCTCACACCTAGGGGCAGTTTAGAACAGCCCAATGTGCATGTCTTTGGTCTGTGGGAGGAAACCGGAGTACTCGGAAACCCATGCAAGCACAGAAAGAAAATGCAAACTCCACACAAAAATGCTCGCACCCAGGAATGCAGGAGGCACCTACAGCTGTTGTTAGCGCTGCTCTCATTGGACTGTCACGAGGCTTACACGTATACAGTGTGTGTGTGTGCTGAAATGTGTGAACGTATGTGTATGTGCAGTGCTTTGTGTGGCGTTATTCGAATTCTGTAAGTGCGTGTGTTTACCCTGTAGGTCTCTGCCAGTCCCGCGCGCCTACAGTGGCGTCAGGGATGAGAGCTGGAGAGAGGGCTGCTACTGAAAAACCTGCAGCACAGAGACGGGACTGTCCGACCTGGCACTTTACTGATCGACACAAAAGAGCAAGAGATAATCTCGTACTGTCCCCATAAATACAATCAGCAGCGAAAAGAAATGCACACAAATCACATCAGTGAGGATACTCGTATCATGGCTGGCTGGAAATCAGCGACCGCCAAAGAACCTGACCGAGACGTGGACGTTCTGCCACGGGGCTGCGCTCACAGCCCAACCAAACCGAGAGAACAGAGAGGAACCTGGCTCTCTCGAATCCTCAAGTAAACCCCTGATGGTCACGCTCTGCCCCGCACCCTGCGAAAGAGACCCTCCACTATCGCTACCTGCAGTTTTTACTTTCTTTCCCCTCTATCGGGCCTGTTGCAATCTTGGCAGGGTGGAATGTTACGGGAAACTTTTCGATTTGCTGGTTCACCACATGTAGCTTGATGGCCATTATTATTTATATATAAGAAAAAATAATAATGAATAAAATTCAAAATGGCTGTATGGTGAACGAACCCTTTAGTGTCTTCAGCGGGAATGTCTCGTCATTTTTGTGTGACCATTATTTATTTAGAAATCATTATGGAAAAGAAATTATTTACAGAATATATTCCGACTCAGTATTTTGCTTTTGTTTGATTGGTTGTTTTGTTTTTGCGTTTTTATTTCTGAATGTTCACGTTCATGCTAAACCTCAACTACAAAGCTACGTTTCCAAAGCGTTTATTTTTCCTTTTGATGGATGCACGAAAACTGGCTGTGTGTGTGTGTGTGTGTGTGTGAGAGTCTGAGATACACCAGGGTCGATATCTGAATCATATTTCAAATGTAAAGCTTGTAGGATCATGGACTGGAGGATCATGGGTATTATGTTGTAAATGGGTGGAACTTGATGTCATTTTTTAAATTATTATTGAGTGTATCATGTCTCAATTTGGCGGTTAAATGAATGTAACCCATTCGATGTTGAACATTAAGTGTTGCGATAAGTGTGTGTGTGTGTGTGTGTGTGTGTTGCCTAACACTGATGGATGGTGGGAATATCCATCTGTCTCCTGCTCAGGGGTAGGGGTTAGGGGTGGTTGGGGAAGAGGGGGGTCCTAGGATGACATTGTGAAGTGTAATGTGGTGGAAAAGAAAATAAGTGAAGTGTTATCACGATGAGCTCATCCCTTCAGTCGTATCGATGATGGAATTGAGTTAAAATCCAGTTTTTGATCAGTTTAAAGAAAACAAACGCAGTGGTAGTTTGGTGCCTGTTCTTTAGGGTTATGGTCCAGAAACAGGAAGTGGAAGCCTTAACGGTGATGCACAAACACAACGAGTCACGGCTTTTCTTGCAGTGAGAGATCAAGAGTAAACAAACCGCACCTGGGTGGCATCGCCAGTTCAGCCTGCGAAAGTTTTAAACATGAGTGCCTATAATTTATCAGCTTGTGATTTACTTTGATATCTTCATTAACAGATTTTTTGTTTTGTTTTGTTTTGGGTTTTTTTTGTGCCAGAAGAGTTGATTTTGCCATTCTTCTGCTTTGCTTCAGGGGTCTCTGCATTTCTTTCTTTTTTTTTGTGCCAATAATATTATTATTATTGTTTTTGTAATTGCTTTGATAACATTTATATGTATGTTATAAGCGCTTTGATATTTATGACTAATTGCGCTGATGTAATAAGAAGCTTATTTATTAAATCAAAGCGAACCCAGAGCACAGTGCGAGGCAGCGTTGGGACGTCTGAGCCTGGTCTGGGCATGAGGACACTCGTGCCACGCCATTTTGTGGACAGTTTTGTTAAAACATTTTTATATCTCCACAAAAAAACACTTTCAGTTTTTGCCCCTGTGTTCACATTTCAAATAAAATGTTTAAAATGGTCCTTGTGGTCTGTGATGAATTAATTCTATTATTTTCTAAACCTCTTAATCTTACTTATGGGTTACTTGGGTTGGGGAGGTTGAGGTTTATCTCAGTGACTGAGTGAAGGCGGGGTGCATGCTGAACTGCTCGCCAGTCCATCGCTGGGCCAACACAGCCAAGTGGGCTATGGTGGATGTCTTTGGACTATGGGAAGCAACCAAAGTACCTGGAGGAAACCCACACAGATTTTGGGATAGCATGTAAACTCCACACTAAAAAAACTCGGGACTCAAACCAAGGATCTTCTTGCTATGAGGGAAAAATGATAACCACGACGCCGCCACCGCGTCACCACATTGAGCAACTACTCAACGTTATTACTTATTCCAAAGATTTTCTTGTTTCTGATTGGTGGAAAGCTATCAAAGAATTCTTTATATTGCATTTTTGAATGATTAGCACAATAACAACTATACAGGAAATATTTCAAATGAATAATAAAGTAATTAGAATTCAGCTTTTGTGGGATTAAACAATTACTGAATGAGGTAAAGGGTGAGGGAGAATTATAAGAGGGGCTGTTATCTGCTGAGGCGAATAAAACCCTGAGACGGAATAATTCAACGTATCATACTTCGCCTCATTTAATAACTGCTTAATATTCACTGATCCTAAATTAAATAATAGTTTTAGTATGTGCTACACAAAAAAAAAAAAACTAAAAACAATAGACCACAGGGGTCCAGACGCTCCTGCAGGAAGGACCATTGCATAATGTACCAAGTGTAGCAAGTTTGAAAGCCGAGCTTCAGCACGTGGCAGGTAAATGTCCAGAACCTAAAGCGTGACAGACGGATGGAACCCATTGCTGAGGGGCGGGAGCTAAACAGGCTAAAAACAAGCGTGTGGTGAGTATATTTTAATTACAAATGACTATTATTATTATTATCATTATTATTATTATTGCTGTTGTTTCTATTACACCAAACTGCAAACCCTGTGATTTTATTAATTTCATTTTCTAAGCCACATAATCCTATCAGGATCGTGGGGAGGCTGCCGCCCTCCCTCGCTATGGACAACTCGCTAAGCCATTGCAGAGCAATGCACACAACCCTTCACACTCACTTTCACACCTAGGGGCAATTTGGAACAGACAATTAGCCTACTGTGCATGTTTTTGGACTGTGTGAGGAAACCCATGCAAGCACGGGGTGAACATGTAAACTCCACACAGAAATGCCCGAGCCCAGGAATCAAACCCGGGACCTTCTTGCTGTGAGGCGAACATGCTAGCCACCCTTGCATCTTTATATTATTTATTATTTCAAATATTCTTTTAAATCTGGAAGAATTTAATAGCTTCAAAGTCTAGAATACAGAATACACCCTGGACATGTCAGGACACACACACACACACACACACACACACACACACAGGGGCTACATGTATTTGTATTATTTTGGAAGTCGGAGTAAGGAGTGAACAAATACACAACTTGTTTCTTATCATAAAAAATCATTTATTTTTGTCAACTTCAGATCAGAAAACACTCCCCCTCCTTCCATCTCATTTCATCACTGTGCCGTTCAACACAACATGAACTTTGGTTTATCTTTTCTGTTTTGATTTTCTTGCTGCATTCGTTTATTTCTTGCTCGGCTCTACGATTCTCGCTCCTCTGTTAACTAATTTAAACCTTTCCAGTGTTCCTTTTCCTCCTTCTCATCTCCATCCTTTCCTGTCTTCAGTCTTCCAGCCCCAGCTCTTTACGTGTAAGTACTGCGATGGCTTTATCCTTCAGCGTCCCGGGTGAAGCGCACTTCGGCTCAGACTGCACCGCAACGTTGTTCAGCCTTTTCCACAGGTACTCAATTTTGGCATCGCAATGCCAGGGGTTAAAGGTCAACTCCACCAAGCTGATCCCTAAACCAAGGGTGCCAGGTGTTAGGAATGTCAGCTGGTTCTCCGAGAGGTCCAGGTACTGCAGCCGGTCAAGGCCGTGAAACACCGTAGCAGGGAGCGACTGCAGCTTGTTCTTCTGAAGGAACAGGTGAGTCAGATTAGTGTTGTTGCTGAACGTCTTGGCATCCAGTGAAAGAAGTTTGTTCTCGTCCAGGTGAAGTCTCTCTAGAGCATGAAGGGAGCTGAGAGTCTCAGCTGGAAGAGTCTCCAGGATGTTCTGTGACAGATGCAGAGTTTCCAGGTGGCTCAACCTTTGGAGCAGAGCGGAGGGAATCTTCCTTAGTTTGTTCCCTGACAGGTCGAGCCACGTGAGGTTGCTGTTATCGGGCAACCAATCGGCATTGACACTGGTGAGCCAGTTGTCTTTAAGAACCAGGTTGAGAAGCGGCGCGTGGTAGAACACCCGAGCAGGCAGCTCCTGTATCTGGTTATCTAAGACAGAAAAGCCCACACAAATACAGCACATAAAGAAAATTTAGATTCAGAACAAAATCTCAGCCTACTGCGGACCTCACACAGCCTGCATGTCAACGATGTTGCTGACTGCCTTACATCGAAGTTTGCCCTCATCTTATTGCTTGTTTATTTGTTTATTTATTTATTTACGATTTTTCTCCCTAATTTAGTCGTTTCCAATTCCCACCCATTAACTTTTGCCTTCCCAATCACATGACCACCACCGACCAGGGAGGGGGACAAGCAACAAGCAGGGAAAGGGAAGTGAGCGTATGCCATCCCTTCCTCACGTGAGAGCTCGGCCAATTATCTCCCATGGATTCCCGGTCACGGATGGCTGTGGCATCAACCCGGATTCGTGCCCTCATCTTAGGCTTCCTTCTGGTTCTCCCTTTTTAGTTTTGCCGTCAGAATCAGTCTTGTCAGAGTCCCTGCTTGCACTCAGCACAGATAAAATCTTTTCTTAACTATTATATTACACTGCGCTTAACTAATTACATAACTAATAACATAACTAATTACTCCCCCCATCCCATGAGTTTTTGTTGAGGTATCACTGAGATCCCAGTAATCCTGGTCCTTCTGCTCTCTGAATCCTGTGATCCGTCCTGATGTGCTACTGGTTGGAGATCTTAGAAGCCCTTCGCTCCTGCTGATGATGATCCATATGGATCTAAATATACACTCAGAACCTGTGAAGAACCTTTTCACTGCTGGTGATATAAACTCTTTTACTAAAATGATTTAGGACTACAATTCCCAGTACAGTTATAAGATACCCAACTAGACTTCATGTTAAACAGTAGTGATGTTTCTGCGACATGGTTTGTATTTTTATGGTTTCATCCAAATGAGGATGGGTTTTTTTGGGTCTGGTTCCTCATAAGGTTTCTTCCTCGTGTCGTCTGAGGGAGTTTTTCTTGCCATCGATGTCACAGGCTTGCTCATTAGGGACGTATTGGGTTTACAGCACAATGTTTACATTCACAAGTTTAATTTCTTTACCAAATTTGTTTTGCGAACACAGTTTATATGTTAACACCTTGAAGTAAAGACAGGTGTATAGAGCATCGTTGCCCCACTTAGAAGAATTGCGCTCGTCTTGTGCCCAACAGCGGAAGCCTGAAATCTGATAGCACGGTAATTCCGAAATCTGGGTGACTTCCGGTCTTGTGTAACAAAGGTGTGCAATTCTTCTAACACGAAGGTGATTAAAAAGAAAGCTGCTTCTGTTATGATCTACAATTATATTTTATTATTATTATTATTTCTTCTGTGATAGTGGTGCTCTCCTATAGGCTTGGTCTATTATTGTTGTCATTCATTCATTTATTCATTTTCTAAGCCGCTTACTCCAAATTAGGGTCGCGGGGAGACTGGCACCCATCTCAGTCGACTCCGGGTGAGGGCGGGGTACACCCTGGACAGCTCGCTAGAGCGTCACAGGGCCAGCACACACAACCATTCACACTCACACCTAGCGGTGACCTACAGCCAATTAGCCTACTGTGCATGTTTTTGGACTGAGGGAGGAAACCAGAGTACCTGGAGGAAACCCATGCAAGCACAGGGAGAACCTGCAAACTCCACACAGAAACACCCCGAGCCTGGGAATCGAACCCAGAACCTTCTTGCTGTGGGGTGGACATGGTAACCACTGTGTCTCCTTATTATTTTGTGCAGTTGTGTTATTCATTCATTCATTTTCTGAACCGCTTAATCCTAATTAGGGTCGCGGGGGGGCTGGCGCCCATCTCAGCCGACTCTGGGCGAGGGCAGAGTACACCCTGGACAGTCCGCTAGGCCATCGCAGGGCAGAAACACGCTGACGCCTATGCAGCTACTCTTGACGAAAATCAGCAATGGTTCTTGATTCCTCTCACTACAGACAGTGAGGGACGTGGCCGGCCTTTGATAACCCAGTTAGCTGCACTGGGGGGAGTTTTGTTGTTATTAAATAAATTAATTAAAATAACTTTGACTTCAGTCTTTCAGCTGCTGACTGGTTATTTTTTGCTCCCTTCCATCTGACCACATGATCTATTATGGAGTTTTGTGGGTGTCACTAAATGCAAATAAACTTTCAGAAACAAGGTACATATCCTGCACACTCACACACTCTCACACAGACATACACACACTCACACACACACTCACAGACATACACACACACTCACTCACACACTCTAACACACTCACACTCACAGACATACACACACACACTCTCTCACACACACACACACTCACTCACTCACACTCTCTCACACACACACACTTACACATACACACACACTCACTTTCACTCACTCACTCACTCACTCACTCATTCTCTTACACACACACACACACACACACGCACACACACTCACTTACAGACATACACACACACACACACACACACACACACACACACACCTGTAAGGTCTATGGTGTGCAGGTAACTGAGACCTGTAAGCAGGTCTGCTGATAGGCTGCTGAGTCTGTTTCCTGGTAGGTGGAGCTCCTGTAGAAGGGGCGTGGCTCCCAGCTCGTGGGCGGAGACGCTGCTCAGGTTGGTGAACTGGATAGTTAAGGAGGTGGTGTTGCCTGGGAGACCGTCGCTAGGGTAACGCGAGAGCTCCGCGTCGGGGCACACGGTCTCCGTGGACCGAATACCGAAGTGACACGTGCAGCGCACCGGACACGAGAGGGCGCCATGGCAACGACACAAGAGGAACAGCGCGAGCGCGAGGAGGCCGCGAGACTCCATCTGAAGGGAAACACACACACACACACACACACACAGAGTTATTCTAATGAACCAAATTATCCCAAATAAATAACTCGCATGTTTATTAAATCTGGATAATAATAAAGTGATGTATAATAAAATAATTATAAAGAATCATGATAAATAAATACCCCCCCCCTTGTGAATCTGCTTCTATCCTGCAGTGTCAGTAAAGTGTAGATAAAGCATGAAATAATCTGAATAAACCCAGGCCTTACCTCTCAACCCTAATCAACTCTGAAATAAAACAAGTGGCTTCAGTGTTTTCCCTTTTAAATCCCCTACAGACTGAGAGGTGATCAGCTCTCGCACGAATATCAGTCATGGGGGAAATGTGTCACTAAACAAATAATCTCAGGACCTCACGGCCAGTCCAGGAGTCAGAGACTACAGTGAGAATCACACCAAGTAGTTTTAGTACAGATCATATGGATAATAGACAGGATAAGCGGTTGGTAAATACCCCTAGATACAAGTTCTTAAATCATTTTGTATAAAAAAATGAGCTTTACGCACCGTGACCATGAAAGCAGCAGCAGATTCCTGATCAATAAGCGTGAATCATTACCTACAGAACTCTCTCTCTCTCTCACACAAACACACACACACACACACAGATTGCACAATGCTGCATGTTGTTTTTTGTCTGTTACAAACTGTCCACATTACACTGGTGTACCTTGTACTTTACTGAAATCAGTCAGTGTAACCTCCATTTTCTTAATACAATTAATGGGCAACTGCTAACTACTGTACTACACTCTCCTCCATTATACCACCCAATACTACATTATACTGCTACACTCTCCTCCATTATACCACCCAATACTACATTAAACTGCTACACTCTCCTCCATTATACCACCCAATACTACATTAAACTGCTACACTCTACTCCATTATACCACCCAATACTACATTATACTGCTACACTCT
>JAOUQZ010000033.1:6714348-6734196 GCA_028564935.1 Neosilurus hyrtlii | reverse complement strand
GTCGGCTGAGATGGGCGCCAGCCTCCCCGCGACCCTAATTAGGAATAAGCGGTTCAAAAAATGAATGAATGAATGAATGAATGAATAATAATAATAATAAACTGTGATGGCCTGGCAAGCTGTCCGGGTTGTACTCTGAACTCGCTTGGAGTCGGCTGAGATGGGCGCCAGCCTCCCAGTGACTCTAATTATGATTAAGTGGTTCAGAAAATTAATGAATGAATTATTAAAATTATTATTATTATTATTATTATTAAATGTGCTAGAGGATTTCCTCTTGATGATTATGTTAAAGATTAGGATTAGGTGGAGCATTAATTCAGTCATTATGGCAATGAAGTGTTCTATAAAGGAGAGTTTTGTGTGTGTGTGTGTGTGTGTGTGTGTGTGTGTGTGTGTGTGTGTGTGTGTGTGTGTGTGTGGCGCGTATTTTGAGACGCGCTGGTGTGGGTGTGTGTTTGTTGCTTCTAAATGCAATTCAGATAATCTTTCTAAGGCGCGCGTCATTCCGTGTGTGTGTGTGTGTGTGTGTGTGAGAGAGAGAGAGAGTGTGTGAGAGTGTGTGTGTGTGTGTGTGTGTGAGAGAGAGAGAGAGAGAGAGAGAGAGAGAGAGAGAGACGTGTTGGGTGCGCACTCTACTGTGTTTGATTATCAGCACTTGAAGTTATTTGTTATTTGTTCCTCCTTCTTTTGATCTTATCCCGGTCCCCCTGCTCGTGCACGCGCACTCAGACTGATGCTATTTGTCGCCGGAACAGACACGCGCGGGCGCGCGCACTCCCCGCTCCAGCGTCCCGTCACTCCGAGCGCGCGCTGCTGAAGGCGCAGACGCCGAGCGGCTCTCCGGGTTCCTTTCGCTTCCTCCAGGGATCCGAGACCACCATGCAGAACTCCAGCAGTGTCCCCTCCACGAAGGGGCTTCTGAACCTCCCGCACGCCCCCACGAGCGCCTCCGGGATGCCGGACGCTTCCCTGGCGAGGTGGAGCGCGTCGGAGAGCCCGGCGGCAGCCGCGCGCGCGGCCCTGGCGTTCTGGGACTCGCCGCTGAACCACGGCATGAACGTGTTCGTGGGCTTCACCCTGTGCTTCACCATGCTCGGTCTCGGCTGCACGGTGGAGATCAGTCAGATGGGCGAGCACGTGCGCAGGCCGGTCGGTGTGCTGCTTGCGGCCATCTGCCAGTTCGCCGTGATGCCGCTGGTGGCCTTCCTGCTGGCGCTCGCCTTCTCTCTGGACGACGTGGCCGCCGTGGCGGTGCTGTTGTGCGGCTGCTGCCCGGGGGGCAACTTGTCCAACCTCATGACCCTCCTGATCAATGGCGAGATGAACCTCAGGTAGACACCACAAACCCTCCCAAGCGACCCCCCTCCCAAACACACACACAATTTCTTCATCACCAACAACATCATCATCATCAGCAGCAGCATCATCACCACCATCATAACCAACATGAAATCCACCACCACCACCATCATCACCACCATCATCATTACCAACATGATCACCACCACCATCAGCACCACCATCACCATCATCATCACCACCACCATTATCATCATCACCACCACCATCACCATCATCATCACCACCACCATCAGCACCACCATCATTATCATCATCATCACCACCACCATCATCATCATCATCACCACCACCATCATCACCACTATCATCATCACCACCATCATCATTGCCAACATGATCACCACCACCACCATCATCATCAACAGCATCATCACCACCACCATCATCACCACTATCATCATTACCAACATGATCACCACCACCACCATCATCATCATCACCACCACCATGATCAACAGCATCATCACCATCAACATGATCACCACCACCACCATCACCAACATGATCACCACCACCACCATCATCCTCACCATCATCAACACCACCATCTTCATTATCCTCATTATCTTCATCAGCAGTATTAGTATTATTATTATTTTATTATTATTTATAGGTATTTTGTATAATTGGTAAACCTCAGAGCACATTTAAAGAAAAGGAAATAAATCTGTTCAGTAATAGGCTTTAAATATGAAATGTTCATATTGCAAAAATTAAATCTTATCTGTTAAATTCCTTTTGAATTCCTTTTTCTTGGTTCCGTGAAGAAAATGTGTTTTTGAAAGCCCATTATTTTCTTGGAACTGCAAATACCTGAAGAGTCTTTTCATATCACACACCTAAAATCCAGTATGATATTTTTAATAAGGTTATATGATAGTTTTAATAAAAACTACAACTGTTCAACAAAATGAAAAATTTAGTTAAACTGCACATATCAAGCTGGCATCACTGATAGTGTGTGTGTGTGTGTGTGTGTGTGTGTGTGTGTGTGTGTGTGTGTGTGTGTTGACAGTGTTATAATGACCATCTCGTCCACGGTGCTGGCGCTGCTGCTCATGCCGCTGTGTTTGTGGCTGTACAGTCGCGCGTGGATCGACACGCCGGTGGTGCAGCTGTTGCCACTGGGTGCCGTCACCCTCACCGTCTGCAGCACACTCATCCCCATCGGACTCGGTGTTGCCCTCAGATCCCGGTACCCACGCATTGCTGACATCGTGCTCAAGGTAACGGCCAGCAAATCAGACACACTGAGTGCCACATCCCAACCCGTGTGTTGCAGCTGCTGTATTCCCAGTAAATAATGCGACTGAATAGTGAGGCCACATCACACAGGTTTACGGAGTGAAGATTGCAGGTGTGGTTTGATGTGCACGTGATGGGTGTGCAAACCAGGTGAAAGCTAAGTATTTAATGAATCCTCAAGGTTTGTGGTCGCCTGTTAACCATCAGACGTTCCTGTTGAACCTTCTGTTCCAGATTTAGTTAGTATTTCCGTTCCTCAAATAGAGTTCTACTCCAAACGCAGTACAGCGTGCTTTGTGCACAGGAGTATTGTCATTCTGAAACAGGTTTAAACATCTCTGTTCCAGTGGAAGGAAAAATACAGCAATACAAAAACATCTCATACAATCATGTGCTTCCAACTTTGGCCGCAGTCCCGTGTTCACACGTACATGGCTACATGATGTATATAACAACAGATTTGATGAATATTAATATCATCATTTATTGGTTAATAGAGGGTTTTGTCTGATTTATTTCAAATGCGTACTCTTAAATTTGCATTTATATTTGACTTCATACCACAGCACAGAATCTTCTACACCAGCTCATCCCTGTCAGCTTCCGGCTTCTGGATTTTAAAGCTCTAGTTCGGTTCATGACCGTCTCCATTATGTTCACGCACAAGCTGTGATCGGGATTTGCTCTTGCAGCTCACGGCGCTCCCAGAAAAATCAGGATTTTTGCCTTGTCTTGTGGGATTTTAAGGATTTTGTTTGCTGACACTGCGATGGCCTGGCGAGCTATCCAGGGTGTACCCCGCCCTCGCCCAGAGTCGGCTGAGATGGGCGCCAGCCTCCCCGTGACCCTAATTAGGATTAAGCGGTTCAGAAATGAATGAATGTTTGCTGACAGCGCAGTGAACAAACATATCCACCGTCTCATCTTCAAATAGTTTAGTTTCCATTTCATCTGCAGTGGTTGTGATCTCATCAATATTTTCCTCTTTAAATGGTCCCTGCTTCTGCTGAAGACTCTTTAAACTCGAGCCAAAAAAAAATCATAAAAGCTGTGATCATTCTACCAAAGTAGACCTGTTGTTATGTTAAAACAGTGTACCCTGAATAACAATAAGTGATATTTGACCTTGTGTATTTAGAATATTATCGAGGTGATGTAAAAATGCACGTTACATTTATATACTTAACTACAAGTGAATGAAACTTCAGTGAATTTAAATGAGTTAATATCACCTTCATAACGTGCTTCCATGGTCCATGAATATAAAGATTATAAGTAATTCAGCAGTAACAGCCTCTTAAATGCTACTTTTAGAATCAGAACATGTAGAGAACGAGGCAAAAATTGTTTTTATGCTTCAGGTGAAATTTTCCGGGCCGCACAGTGGTGTAGTGGTTAGCACGTCCTCCTCACAGCAAGAAGGTTCTGGGTTCAAGTCTGGGACTCAATGAGGGCAGGGTTTGTTTTTTTTTCTGCGTAGTTTGCATGTTCTCCTTATGCATGTGTGGGTTTCCTCTGGGTACTCCAGTTTCCTCACACATTCCAAAGACATTAGGATAATTGGCTGTTCCAAATTTCCCCTAGGTGTGAGTGGGAATGGTTTTGTGTGTATGTTGCCTTGTGATGGACCGGTGAGCTATTCAGGGTGTACCCCGCCTTCACCCATCGTCGGCTGAGACAGCAACCCTAGTAGCAGGATTAAGCGGTTTGGCGAATAACGAGTGAAGTCGCATGTGTGAAAACCTGGTGGCGCAACACCGACTTGTAGAAAGTGGAAAAGTCTGAGACCGAGTGTTAAGAAACAGAAGAAGAGAAACGATTTCAAGAGAAATAAAAAGATGGTGATGTTATTAAAATGATGGCGCCGGTGCAGGGGGCATTAACACTCGCGTATAGGAGGAAACAAATGGTTTCAGAAAGACGTTGTGGATCCGGGAATTTTATTTCCAAGAGATACCACTGTATATAATATTTATTTAATTCCTTATTTACTTATTTATATCACTCGATATTCTGTAAAGTGTTTACACTGATCTTTAAAATAAACCTACACTTATCTGACTTGAGCTTATTACACGGTCTAAGACTTGTACACAGATCCTAAACAGCTCCAGGTCCAGTTTGTTTTATACCTGACTGAACAATGAACAAACCTTTCTTCAGATTATTTAAGCTCAATCACGACCCAACAGACTTTTATGTATATGCAGTAATGAAGTAATTTAGGTTTAATTAGTCCCTTTAGTACACACACTGCGCCTGGCTGTTCAGGTAACAGGAACGCAGTAAACCACACAGGAGCCTTGAGACAGAAACGATGTTTAGAAGAACATTTCTGAAGAGTTTCTTCTGTCAGTTAATTTTATCTACAGACAGGGTCTGGTGGTCAGTGGGAGATAGAGAGAGGGAGGGACCGAAGTAGGGAAGAGCCGACTGATAAATGGTGTCATGACGTGTGTGTTTGTGAGTTATGGCGGTTAAAGAAAGGGAGGAGGAGGAGAGGGCTGTAAATTAAATGGAGTGGATAAAAGCAGACGGCGCGGTGTCTCTGATGGCTCTGCTCATTTGTCCTCTAAGAAATAACGCTGAGTCAGTTGTGCCTAACTATACGTCTGTGAGTACGACACCCCCCCCCCTACACACACACACACACAGTCTTCAGTTTATACATAAGTCTCAGGCATCTGAATAAAGGCTCTATTAATACAATCTACTGAAGTGTTGTCCTAACAAGAGCACTTAGAGAGTGCAAACCTCTGCCAAGCTTATTCCATCATTTGCCAAAACACATAATCCTACTAGTGTCACAAAGAGGGGCCCATTTACTCGCACATTCACATCGATGGGCAATTTTGAATAACCAATTTAGCCTAATGTGTCTTTGGACTGTAGGAGGAAACCAGAGTACCCCGAGGAAACCCATGCAAGCACAGGGAGAACATGCAAACTCCACACAGAAACACCCGAGCCTGGGAATCGAACCCAGGACCTTCTTGTTGTGAGGCGGGGATACTGACCACTACACCGCCAAACAAATTTACATTCAATATGAACTGATTTTTGTACACATTCCACAGAAGCATCAAAAAACCCTTTAAGGTTTATTACCTTCAACAGGAACATTATGTCTCACCTACGGTTTCTGTGTTTGTGTGTTTAGCAGAATTTTAACTTTATTAGTGTTTTTACTTGTTACTCCCGTTTATCCACCAGGCGTCGCTGTGGTTGATGCTCATCACACTGGTGCTGCTGTTCATCATGACGGGTGTCATGCTGGGGCCTGAAATGCTAGCAACCATCCCTCCTGCAGTGTACGTAGTCGCGGTGCTCATGCCGATGGCGGGATATGCAGCAGGCTACGGGCTGGCCATGCTCTTCGCTTTACCACCCAACGGCTGCCGCACCGTGTCACTAGAGACAGGCTGCCAGAATATCCAGCTCTGCACGGCCATCCTGAAACTGGCTTTTCCTCCACAGCTCATGGGGGCGATGTACATGTTCCCGCTGCTCTACGCTCTGTTCCAGGCAGCCGAGGCTGCCGTCATCATCCTGGTGTATCGCACGTACAGGAGCGAGGTGCTTCGCAAGCAGGACCTGAATGAAGAGGATGATAATGACACCGACATCACGTACAAGAGAATGAAGGAGGAGGAAGACGGGCCGTTTGATACAGCGTACGGTTCAGTTACCGTAAACAACCCCAACTTTATTGAGTTGGAGACTCAGGGAGGGGCAGGAAGCCCAACAGCTTTGTAGAAAACACAAGGGAAAAAAAGGGACCTCACTGTGAACGGATGCTTAAACTGTGCAGTATATATTGTGACGTTTCATGTTTTTAACGCTCATCGCTCACTGCTGAAGTACTGTAGGTGAAGTATTGGATTGCAAATTTAATTTTTCGTTAGTCGGTCATTGGAAATGTAGCCTTTAAGAGCTCTGAAGCTTCTCATAAAAAAAAAAAAAAACAAACATAAGAAACACATTGCACATTTAAGATCCAGAGGAGGAGAATCAGGGGAGTCAAAATACAGATTAAACCTTAATCTCAGGTTTTCAGCCCAACTCAGTTTTGTGGAATAATTGTTTTATTATACCCACATCCACTGGATTATTATAAAAACCCCCTTCACTCACACTCATTTACAGAACCACTTAGTCCGTTAGGGTCGCAGGGAGGCTGGAGCCTATCTCAGCCGACTCTGGGTGAAGGTGGGGTACACCCCGAACAGCTCGTCAGTCCATCACGGGGCAACACACACACACACACACACACAAAACCGTTCGCACACACTCACACCTATAGGCCCAATTTGGAACAGCGAATCAACCTAATGTGCACCTTTTTGGACTGTGGGAGGAAACCAGAGAACCCAGAATAAACCCACACAAGCATATGTAAAATAGGAAAACTCTAACTACTAACTCAAACCTTCTTACTGTGAGGTGGATGTGCTAATCACTGTACACCACCGTACCACCCTAAAAACATACACAGACGGCAGAGGGAATCAGAGTGCGGGACGGGATCAATACAATTACAATTTTAACCAAATTAAAAAAGAAATATATACAAGATCATTCCCACTTTGCAAGCTAAGCAGCACGGCGGTTGAAATATATATATTTTACATATGTATAAATTAAAATTTGAATAAAATAATTAAAATGCTGTTTTTCGTCACAGTCCAGTGGAGGTGGTTAGAATAAACCAGTCTCTACACTTAAATATTTCATCAGGTCTTCAGTGATAATCTGGGCTTAGACTTCGTTTAAATGCTCCCAAAAATCTCTTTCCTGAAATCCATCGACTCGTGTCCAGAAATGCTCATGATGTCATCTTAATGACACGTACAAAGATTATAAACCTCATCAATCAGCTGTAGGGCGCCTGAAATAAAAGCCTTACACTCAGTCTCAGAAATAAACTTACTGGTAAGGAAATGGAGACATATGCAATATTTTTAGTGTTGCTGTCTGTACAGTGGGATGGTTCAGAGACACGTACGGCGTATGAAGTGCGGGACAACCACTACGTTATTTTGTTGGAATGCAGAATTGTCGTGAATGTACATGTTTACAGCCAGTGAGATGAAGGAATCAGGAAGGTATACTGTTAATAAAGGCGTCATATTGCTCAGCCCTGTGCTGGTGTGTGTTGTGTGTATTTTGTATTCTCTAGAGCACGGGGTTCTCAGTGTTTGTGCAGCTAGAGAGAACTTTAACTATAAATAAAGTCCACTCACCCCTCCGTACAAACATAATCCAACTGTTCAATCATGAGGGTCATTACTTTTTTTTTCAGCTGGCAGCACAGTGGTGTAGTGCTTAGAACTTCTGCCTCACAGAAAGAAGGTCCTGGGTTTAAGTTCCGTACCCAGTGAGGGCATTTCTGTGTAGTTTGCATGTTCTCCATGTCTTTGGGCTGTGGGATGAAACTGGAGTACTCGGAGGAAACCCACGTCAGCACGGGAAGAACATGCAAACTCCACACTGAAACGACCAGTGCCGGGACTCGAACCCAGGACCTTCTTGCTGCAAGGCGCATGTGCTAACCACCACACCACTGAGCCGCCCTGACATTTTTTTACTCCTCCTGCAGGTTTTATCTCAAACCAAGATAAAACTCACCTCCTTTAGCTGATCAAGAACTGTTTAAGGCGATAATCAGATGGTCAGGTGTGCATGAATACTGATGGATTTGTATCTTCAGGAAAAAAGTTCTCCAGGAACAGGGTTGGAGGTATATACGTGATTATCTATTACAGAGCACTGTGGGATTTCATGAACACACCGTACTGTGTACTACCATTTGTGGCACTACATCATATAACATGGTTCTGCACATTCTACATACATGATTTGTCCACGGGTTTGTAGGCACTTCAGCATCCCTTCAGTCTCCCCATGCCGCTGTAATAACCTGCACTCTTCTGTGAAGGTTTCCCAGTACATTTTGGGGCGTGGCTCTGGGGACTTTTGTTTATAATCAGCTACAGGAGGATTAGTGAGATCCGGTGCAAATGTTGGGATGTTGAGAAGGTTTGGGGTTCAGGCGGTGTTCCAGTTCTTCCCAAAGGTGCAAAGGTCAAGGCTCTGTGCAGGGCGCTCGAGTTCCTCCACTTCCACGACCTTGTTTTCATGGCGCTCGCTTGGTGCCGGGGTGTGCGCTCATGCTGGAACAGGCTTGTGGCTCTTTTTGTACTTTCTGTACAATTACGTGCTTCAAGCTTTGAATTTCGGAGATGAGGCGGAGGTGGGTGGGTGCAGTCTTGGACTTCTAGCATCAACTGCAAACACACAGCAGAGAAATCTCCTCCATCCTGGTATATAAACACAGTCCTGATGATAAACCATGTTAATAATGTAAAGGCGCCGCTTGTTTGTTGATTGGTGCAGGATGATTGCGCCTGTGGTAATGAAGGCATTTGATTGGTTGATTGGCTGTAACTGCACACCTGAGCCTAATTAACCCGCTGGCTGGCACTGCCTACTTAACCGGCTCTTATGCAGCCCGACAGGTGGCTAAGCGGAAGAAATAGATACACAATGGCTACATTCGGAGACGAATCACTCGACAACTACGTTTATTCCTCGTACAACCCTTACTCGTACCGGTGCCCGAAGCCCAAGAGCTGGAGGCAGAAGAGCTACCTGAGCGCGTGCGGGGACAGCGAGGGCTACTTCGACAACTACCACCGCGCGCAGCTCAAATCCATCCTGTCTCAGATCAACCCGAACCTCACACCGCGCCTGCGCAAAGCCAACACCAAGGACGTGGGCGTGCAGGTGAACCCGAAGGCCGACGCCTCGGTGCAGTGCTCGCTCGGCCCGCGCACCTTGGCATCGCGCCGGCGGGACCCGGTGCGCAGGCGCAGGCCGGACGACGACACACCTGGCAGCCCGGTGAGCGGTACCGGGGTTCGGTTCCCGCGCACGCAGGCCGTATACTCCCCGATCGACACGCGGGGACTCGCGGCTCTCCTGCAGGATCATGAAGCCGACGGGGAGGAGGACGAGAAGAGCAAGGAGGAGCCGCAGAAGTGCGAAGCGGAAGCAGGAGGAGATGAGGATGGGGTGGAGGGTGAAGGATCCAACAAACCACAGCTTAGTCCCAGTAAAGACCATGATGAAGGTGAGCAGGTGGTGGAAGATGAAGTGAAGACGGAGCAAGAGCGGAGCGTTCAGGATGAGTCGAGGTCCAAGGGAAGGGTGCGCTTCCAGGTGAGCAGCTTTAGATGGTTCTCCAGGAGAATGACGTCACTGAGGTGTGTAGTACAGATTCCTGAACACCTTTAAAAGTGGATCTCCACGCCAGGTTAAATCCACATCTTATTTGAAGATTGTGGGGGGTTTAAACCTTGCACACATCTTTCAGGCTGACCTGTGTCTAGTATTTTCTTTGCTGGATGGCAGGAACCTTCAGTGAAACTCCCAGGTCTCATGATTTTGGGCAGTTGGTTGGTTTCCCATGTTTTTTTTTAATGAATTTTTAAATTTTAATCAGAGCGCACACACTGGATGTTGTACTACTTGCATGTTCTCTAACCGCCACAATCCCCTTTTGTCCTGAGTTTTTGGAGCAGAAGTACGGCTACTACCACTGCAGAGACTGTAACCTCCGCTGGGAGAGTGCCTATGTGTGGTGTGTGCAGGGCACCAATAAGGTAGAATCTCAGTAATAGTTTTTATTTTTTTCTCCCCACAATGTGTGGCTGAATACATACCTGGAATATTGTTCTCTCTACAGGTTTATTTCAAGCAGTTTTGCAGAACGTGCCAGAAGGCTTTCAACCCATACCGGGTAGAAGACATAACCTGTCAGGTAAACTGACCAAATCAATGCGTTCTTTTAGGAGACGTACTGGAAAGGTTAAGGTGATTATTATGCATTTGTCCTATTAGAGCTGCAAGAAGGCACGTTGTACTTGTCCAGGGACGGCACGCCACGTGGATCCTAAACGGCCTCACCGACAAGACCTGTGTGGTCGCTGCAAAGGCAAACGGCTCTCCTGTGACAGCACTTTCAGTTTTAAGTACATCATTTAGCCCCATGCCTTCTCGGAGCCCTGCACAGAACCCACCCTGATGGCGGTTCACTGCTGTTAGCACTAATGCTTGGGTAAGGATCTCTGCTATCCAGGGCCTCCACCAGGGATGACCTCGGAGGCTGAAGCAGGAGTCTTGAAGAGGGAGGCCCTGTGCCAGTGCTGAAGACTGATTGTTTTTTTTGTTTTTTGTTTGCTTGTCTTGAACAGTAGTGTTCCCAGTAGTGAACCATTTCTGAAAGGTGAAAATAAATCAACAATAACAGCAGCAACTGTGTGGTGGTTCTGAATTTCAATAAATGCAGCAACTTTACCAAGATGTCTATTGTAAGGTTACGTAAGTTCCTGATTAGGTTGAAGTGTGAGTCGGCAGTACTCTTAATTACAATTAATACCGAAACCTGATTAAACATTTTACATTACAAGGTGGTTTCATCCCTGAGGTTGGTGGGAACTTGCCTGCACACTTTGCCACAAACTGTAGTGACTCCACCAGTCGAGCTTTACGTTCACTTCAGTAAAGCTGGGGTTACAGACCAATCCCTTTAACTGGACGTCTGTTCTGATCCACATGCACAGGGAGCTGATTGGCTGAGGTATAGCTAACTCTGCCTTGGTATCCGCGGACATGTACATTAAGCCAAGTGGATATTTATGATTTGCTTTGAGTTGGTCAGGTGCACCCAGGCTTTGTCTCTGGAATAAAGCAATTCTGAAAGATTTCACTCTGGCTGAAGTGTAGTGAGCCCTTCTGTCTGACACCCTTAAAGGGACCTTCACATGCACTTGAATTTAAAACTGTTATCAAATCTCACCCTGATGAGCCATTTCTGGGTATTTTTCTGTCCAGATGCTTAAAGTTAATGTGTAAAGGACAAACACTGGATGCTTACTAAAATTCTGGTAAGACTCAGACTCTAAGACGAGGCTGAAAACCTGAGGACGGGTTTCCCTTTTGAGTTTGGCTCAAGGTTTCTTCCTCGTGTCTTCTGAGGGAGTTTTTCCTTTCCACCGTTGCTGTGAGTTTGCTCATTAGGAATGTGTAGGGTTTATAGAGAACTGTTTAAAGTCTTTATTGAATTTAATACATAAAGGTGCTTTGCAACAGTGTATAGCAGTTTTTACAACTGCCAAATAAACAATTTCTCAAAATTAAACCACAGCAATCCCTGGATTAAGCAGACCAGCACATTCCTGTGTTTTTCTTTTAACAAGAATACTTGAGTATATCTGGGCAACTGTGGCGTTTTAAAATCACAAGGCTTTCGGCAGTGAACCAGTTTCCTGTAAAAGCACAAAGTTAAATGAATCCCACACCAAAAATAAGGAATTCAACAGACTGGTATGTTCAACTTGCTTTTTATTTAATCAGGACAAGGTAAGGCGGGTGAGTGAGACGACAGAGAAAAATAAAAACCAACAAAAGGGAACACAAGGGATAATGTGCCTCTAAATAAAAACTCTTCTCCTGGTAAATAATATCCATTAAATAATTAAGAACAGCATCCAAAAAATGTACCAGACAAGCAACAGTAAAACGTCTCAGGAATGAATACAGTGATTTTTTGTTTTCCGGGAGGGGGGTGCCGTGACATGACATGGTCATGTCCCTCCAATGTTGGAGGTTAATGTTGGCCCAGCGCTTGATGTCTGTGGTAAAGCAGGGGGTGGTGTGGGGTGGGGGAGCAGCACAGTGTTTAAGAAAAAACGCAGCAGAGCCAACAGCCCGTCATCAGTGCAGCCCTGAGTCTGGGATATCACCCCGAGCCAACATGAATGAAAAGCGGGGGGACGTGAAGTGGTCCGGTGTCGACAGAACACCACGAGCCAACGTGAAGATCACAGTGGAGATTAAGGAATGCATATGTGCAAGGGCAGCTGGGAAAAGGCAAGAGAGCGTCAGAGCGACAGGAACGCGTGTGACCCGTCATCTGCTCCCAGCCACGCCTACTAGTTCAAAAGAAAAAGCTAGAAATTAGATTTGCGTATCTAATAGCAGAGAGGTTTGTTAGTGACTGTTACAGCTGGGGTTTTTTTTTAATATTGATTTATTTATTTTTGCATTAGCTTCATACTCTATTCTGGTTGAACAGTGCATTACACAAATGTACAAGGGGGAAAAAAATACTGCTTTTACACTATACATTTTTCTAAAATATATACAGAGTACAATAAGTTATTGACATTTCCATAATGAGTTGCAGCCAGTTTGCACAAACGAACGTGTGTGCATTTTAATGTGCTAATGTGCATGTGAGAACGTGTGTGCAAAAAGATCGGCCATTCAGAACACTTTCACACGCTCTCGCACCCTCTCACACACGCCGACACGTGAGTCTACGGTTGTCTACAGGTAGCTACTTATTTGGTTATAGAGTATGAGTTTTGTTAGAGCAACCCAGTGAAAGCTAAAGTTTCTGCTCGACGCAGGTGAATAAAGTTAATCCTCTCTTTACAGAGTCTGAGGCTCGAACCCTCGCTGCTCACTTATACATTAAATACCCTTTACATTTACAACCTAGGATTGTTAGCTCTAATAAAAAATAGACTTCTCAAAAAAAATATTTCTTGCAGTGCTTTCTCACGTTCAAGCATGCGTTTTAAAACTTTTATGCACTTATTGTTTTGTAGTCGAAGGAAAAATAGGAGTAGGTATGCCGTTTCCATAGCAACCTCATCACCAAATAACAACTTTCACGATCCCAGTGCTCTACACACAGGTCTTATTTTTTTTTTTTTTTGTAAGACACACCAGAAGGTCATAGGTCGTTCCGCTAAAACATTTCCAGTTTAGCATCATCATCATAGTCATCATCATCTCCTGATATCTCGTCCTCAGTCTGGTCATCAATGCTTTACACCGCTGTTACACGTTACTTCAAAAATAAAATGGCAAGGAAAAGAAATTTGTCTCTGTAGCACAGATAAAGTTAATATAATCCCCACTCACACACACACACACACACACACACACACACACACACACACACACACACACACACACACACACACACGTACGTCCATTAGCCCTTTAAGGTGAAGTGCCAAGAAATACCCCAGCCCTTATCCCCTCCCACTAATGCCGCTGTACTTCTGCTTCCCGTTGGTACCCGCTTGCTAGTCGTTAGACTAGACGCCAGATTTTCACGCTGTTTTCACAGTCCTGAGCTGAGGACTGTATTATGTGTGTTGATCTGGGTCTCCGGGGTGGTTGTTTGGTTGTAAATGTTGCTCTGGGAGCCCTGCACCTGCCGTAAAGCCTCACGGATCTGCAAGTTGAGCTCCATGAGGCGACCGCTGGCCTGGGACAGATCCCTGCTTGGCCCCACCACGGCTACACAACCGGTCTGACCCAGTGTCTGGTGACGGAAGTAGATATGCAGCAAGGTTTGCACGGCGTTGTCCTTCTCACTGCCGAAAATGTCGTTAGGCCACAAGCATCTGAGAAAGAAAGGGGTGTGTTAGTGTTGATCAGATCATGACTGTAAACAAAATAACAAGAGGTCTATTGCACTTGGATCAGGTGATCAGGATGCCGATTGTAATCAATGTCTCCTCTGTGATGAATCTCTTGCATCTGAGAGTCGCAGTTAAATGATGGCAGGAGGAACACCTTTCTAGTGGGCTGGATTTTCTATTCGACTGTAATATTTTCACATGTTTACACTGAGGTCAAACAAAATCAGAAAAAGAGTCACCTGTAAATCAGGCATCTACCCACAACCCTGTGTAAACCTAACGCCATCTGAACAGGGCTTACGGAGGTTTTGTCCCTAGAACTATTTTAATCTACAGAGAATTCAAACTGGACACGAAACAGAACAGACACATCAGTAATTTTAAACGTGTTCTGTCCAGCTCCTGTCCAACACCAGGCCACACCGTTTATCCGAAAACACTAGTGTGTACCAATGACATTAGAACATGGCGGTGTGGACACAATGTTGGTCTTCTATGACACGACTACTACATGACATCCATTTTTCTCAGCCACCATCTTACATGAAAACTCTAACAGCATTATTAGATCTCCATTCAGAGACGAAGGGAAAGGATTAGGGTTGGGATTAAGGTAGGGTTAGGATAAGGTTTAGATTAGGATTATAGTTTGAATCAGGTTTTGATTAAGGGTGTTAGGGTTTGGATTAGGATAAGATTATGATTAGGGCTTGGATTAGGGTTCAGGTAATGCTTAGTTACAGAGCACATACTTAATCCGCTGAGCCAAAAACTATGAGCATTATTAGATCTCTGATTACAGATTAGGAACAAAGACTTGGGTTTGGATTAGGATACAAATTTTAGGTTCAGGGTTAAGATAAGGTTTGAAGGTAAGATAAGGTTTGGATTAAGGTTTAGTTTAGGATATGGGTTTAGGACAGGGTGATGTATGACTGACCCAGACTAAGAGCCATAAATTCTGTTTTGTCTCACTTTTGGTTAGACGTGAAATATTACTTAGATGGAAGGATGCAGCCTCACTGAGCCTTGATTAACATCTGAGTGACCTCATGCCCTGTTAAAGCTTTGAAAAGGTCCGATACTCAGTAACGCTGGTACGGTAACTCCCGGAGTACTTTTAGAGCCTCAAGACCCAAATGCCTAGAGGTCCAGAGACTGGAGGGTCACACACTTGGATGAGGGTTTAGAGTTAAGATAAGGTTTGGATTAGGGTTTAGAGTTAAGATAAGGTTTGGATTAGGGTTTGGATTAGGATTTCGTAGATGATTATAGCTCTCTCTGAGAACGGTATCTACATATTTTCAGTGGTCTCAATTTATTGACTTTAAAAAAATATAGCCTTAAATGTTTACCGAAAGGCTTTGACTTGAGCGAGGGCAGAACTGAAGTCTTGTGCTCGGAGGCTCTCGATCAGCGAGTGGATAGCTGTCTCTGTACTGGATTGCACTGCCGTGGACACGCTCACCCCTTCCTGTATATCACTCACTGCCTCCGCCTCTTTCAGACAGCTTTCCAAAATGTCGAGCTCCTCTGACATGTTGGTTACCTACAAAAACACAATCGTATAACACACACACTTTATAAAAACTTCTAAACCTTTAAGAAATGTATTTCAGTCCATTTTATTCCAATTGATATTTATACTGAGAAACTCTGCGGCTTCTTGTACTGAGAACACCCACAGCATGTGCAGTCTCCAGAGAGCACTAACTTCGTTAGCATTGATCTGTGATGAGATGAATGACTTGGCTCAGCCCTGTAGTTAATCAGTCTTACTCTGAGAAATAATCCAGTTACAGCTACAGTCCAAGATCTCAGAGCACACAGACTACCCATCACACGGACACAATAACAATGCTTTCAAATAAATAATTATTATATTAAGTGGCCAAAAAGCTGGGGTCTGGTATTAATGCATATACAAATTCAGCCATTTTACAGTCATATAATATAAAATCAGTTGAATGTCTACATTCTAAATAAACTATATACTACAAGTAACAATTCCACCTGAGTCCTTCCTGGGGGCAAACCATGCAACACATTTGGTGATCCCTTGTTTCTTCTTTCCAAAGTTATAGCATTGCCAAGCCTTGAAAAGTGACCTTAAAACAAGGTCAAGGAGACCCATATACAATCCCACCTAAGTCACCCTGAGGGGGGCCATACACAAAGTTTGGTGATCCTATTAGATTTCCTTCCAAAGTTATAGCACTAACAACTTGTATGGATGGAACCCATTTCTACAGCTCCTGCTCCGCTTACCTTCGGTGATGACAAGAGCTAAAAAGAAAGCGTATTTTTCTCAGTGTAGTACTACACACAACAGTTCATTCTGGGCACCCAACTACCCACACACACAAACACAAACATACCTCTGCCTCTCTTTTTATGGTTTCCACTCTACTAATGAGTTTGCAGTAGGCCTGAAAGAGCAGCAGCAGCTGAAAATGAAGCTTGTACAACCTCCGACACAGCTCCAGCTCCTACAGAGACACAGAACAAACGGATATTATTCTCAAAAATACAACAGCATGGCCACATTATCACAAAGATAGATGGATTGATGGATGGGTAAATGAATAAATGAAATGGATGAAGGTTAGAGGGAAAGATGAAAACCAGAGGGTAAACCAAAGATTCTCAACCTTGGGGCCTGTGACACAATTTCCTCCAGGATCAATAAAGTACTCTGATTCTTACATGGGATCAGCCAGGACACAAATTGGGTCAATCAAGTTATGAGCTTTACAGAAAGTGTCTTTTAACTGCAATGTTTTAAACAAAGAGCTTACAGTAAACATGAATTATTATGTGTTGTATAACGATGTACCACACACACACACACCCACACACATCACCGTGTTTTTGTTTATTAGCCATACTTTTACCTCAGTATACTTTTTGGAATTATTTTTTTTGGTTCTCGTTGCCTACAATAGCATTGTTCAATACATTTTCACCAAAAAATTATAGAAAAGTAATTTTTGACTATTTTTTACTTTTTATTAGGAAAGTGGGGGTGTACTGTGTGTGTAGACACACACACACACACACACACACACATATACTAGTGCATCTCAATAAATTTGAATATCATCCAAAAGTGAAACTTTAAATATTATATAGATTCATTACACAGAGACTTATTTACTCCAAGTGTTTATTTAAATCAGAACATTACTTAAGACCAATAAAAAAAGCATATTAACACACAAATGTTGGACTACTTAAAAGTATGAACATAACACTCAATACTTGGTTGGGGCTCCTTTTGTATGAATTACGGCAACAATGCAGTGTGGCATAGAGGCAATCGGTCTGTGGCACTGCTGAGGTGTTTTGGAAGCCCAGGTTGCTCTGATATTGGCCTTCAGCTCTTCTGCATTGTTGGTTCTGGTGTCTTGCATCTTCCTCTTCACCGTACATCTAGGTCAGGTGAGTTTGCTGGCCAATCAATCACAGGGATACCATGGTCCTTAAACCAAGAACTGGTACTTTTGGCAGTGTGGGAAGGTACCAAGTCCTGCTGGAAAATGAACTCAGCATCTCCATAAAGCTAGTCAGCAGAGGAAAGTGCTCTTAGACTGCCCGGTAGATGGCTGCGCAGACCTTGGACCTGAGAAAACACAGTGGACCAACACCAGCAGATGACATGGCTCCCCAAACCACCACTGACTAGGGAAATGTTACACTGGACCACAAGCAACTTGAATTCTGCACCTCTCCACTATTCCTCCAGACTCTGGTACCTTGATTTCCAAAAGAGATGCAAGATTTACTTCATCTGAAAAAAGGACTTTAGACCACTAAGCAACAGTCCAGTTCTTAGTCTTTAGCCCAGGTAAGACGACTAACTTTATCTCTGGTTCACCAGGGGTTTCAATTAACAGTCCACTCCTTGTGAATCTCCCCCAAATTCTCGAATAGGTTTCGTTTCACAATCCTCACAAGGCTGAGGTTATCTCTGTTGCTTGTGCACCTTTTCTACCACAGTTTTTTCTTCCCTTCAACTTTCCATTAATGTGCTTGGCTACAGCACTCTATGATCAGCCAGCTTCTATAGCAATGACCAATGTCAGTGATCATCTTCTGGACAATTGTCAAGTTTGCAGCCTTCCTCATGATGGTTTGGTCTACTGATCCAGACTGACAGGCCTTTTAAAGGTCCAGAAAACCTTTGAATGAATGAATGTTTATTTCAAATAGGAAAAATAGTGGTCAGGAAACAGTACTTATAGATAGCACAAACAATGACAAAATTAATCGCTTAGATAATTAAATTAAATGACTAATGAAAAGACTAATAATAATAAAAACAACAGTAAGAATAATTAATGATAATTATATTCTAATAATGACAATAAACACTGTTTTTAAGTTAATCATCTGATTAGAGTGCGGCACCATGAGTCTACAATATTGAATTTCTTTACAATATTTTAATTTTCTGAGACACTGGATTTTGGGTTTTTATTAGCTATAACTTATAATCATCAAAATTAAAAGAAATAAATAGATCATAAATATAATCAGTCTGTGTGTAATGAATCTAATACACAGAGTTACACCTTTTGAACTGAATTTCTGAAATAAACAAATATTTTGGATGATATTCTAATTTCCTGAGATGCACTAGTATATTTATATACAATTTTATTTTATTAAAATTAGTGAATAGTTCATGGGAACAGTGCAACTTAACTGGCTCTCTATCTGGGCATTAATAACACTATCCCGTGTGGATAATGCTGAAATCAAAATGATGGACACTCACACTCTGTCACAGTCATTTAAATCAGCCTCATGGAAAAAAAAATTCTAGAAGGATTTTGCATTTCTTTACATTAATAACAGAAATTTTCAGCTAGAAAATAAATAAATAAATAGATTTGGTAATTTTGCTGTTCCAAAAAGGTTGAGAAACCTTGAGTTAACCGGCATTTTGAAGGTAGTGTATGAAAAGAGCGTTGGGACTGAGCATGCTCACTAATGTATGATTAGTATAGATGATGTTTTTAACTGATAATTGTTAGAGCGTATTTGCTGAATATATAAAGAGCAAAAGACTAAAGGAAAAAAAAATCATGAAAAAGCAGAATTTGTACAATATATATACACACATCAGTTTCATGCCTATTTAGATCCACTAACCTCTCACTGGTTATCCACAGACACACCCATAATTACGTGTAATAATAAAGTAGCAAAAAAACCCAACCAAAATCAATTTCGGGGAAGGCTGAGAAAGACTGAAATATGACGAGAACTATGTAAAGTTTACAGCAGTAAGAGAGAAAGAAGGACTGTTCAAAATGAGGCGTAGATACGACTGGCTGGAGACGTTTTGAGTTCACAAAGAATGGATGGAATGATCAGTGTGGTTTGCCAGAATTACATGATTACAGAAAGGTCAATAATACAAGAACCACTTACTGCTAGAATTTCCATTTGCTAAGCAAGAGGGAGCACAGGTCACCATAAGAACAAAGGAGAAGATGGAGAAAGGAAAAAAAACATTAGTCAGAGTAAAACTTCCAAACCACCGAGAGAGAGACAGAGACAAAGAGAGACAGAGAGAGAGAGAAAGAGAGATAGAGAGTGAGAGACAGAGACAGAGAGAGAGAGAGAGAGAGAGATAGAGAGTGAGAGACAGAGACAGAGAGAGACAGAGAGAGAGAGAGAGAGAGAGAGAGAGAGAGAGAGAGAGAGAGAGAGAGAGAGAGAGAGA
>JAOUQZ010000033.1:6697654-6711133 GCA_028564935.1 Neosilurus hyrtlii | reverse complement strand
ACACACACACATACACACACACACACACACACACACACACACACACACACACACACACACACACACACATACACACATACACAAAATCAGGACCACAGTTAGGTTATTCTCACACAACTCTCACACACTGTCCACTATCATGTAATTGATGAAACAATACATCAATAAAACAAACAACATTGTGAAAAGCCCTCCCCCAACCCCCCACTGCAGATGCTCTTGTGCTGCAATGTAGTTTCAGCTCGGACGTACCGCAGAGGAAAAAGAAAAACAACCCTCCCACATGAGCACGCGCACTCACTCACACACGCACGCACACACGCACACTTACAGCCCGGAAGGGCCAAAGATCCTGATAAAGCAGACGGAGTAGAAGTATTTAAATCCTGCGTTGTTGAGTGACATGAACGACACCGACTTCTTCTTCATCCTCATGAGCAGCGTCCGCTCTTCACTCTTTACCCCAGCATCACTTAAACTCTGTCTCTCTTTGGTGCATTCTCTCTCTCTCTCTGCAGTCTTCATACTCACTGCCTGTTCTCTTCACTTCATCTCTCCTATTATTGTTCGCTCTCTCTCTCTCTTCCCCACTGACTTAAACTCAGCATGAGCCAATACTGCGCTGCTTTATCAAACGGTTTAACGTTACTCTCACCCCACCCCCAACACAAACGGCGGCAGTTTTGCGATGCGAGAGACAGATCTGCGGCACACATTACAGCCAGGCAGAGCAGAGATAGACCCTTGCTTCCTAAACTATGCTAGAAGGCGAGTTAAAACTGGAGTATTGCCATGCATGCCATTAATAGGTAAAGTCTTTGTCTCCTGAGAGGGCAAGTTTTTGAACTAATGCCACCTGAGCTGGATCAGTCTACTGTCAACACCAGTTATTTACTGACAAGATGAGGATCCAAAAAAGGTTGGCCACCCTTGAAAGCAATGTTCTGGTGCCACAGTTCAACAGGATCAGAGCCAAACTAGCAAACTCCTGTGATAGTGATAGAATTTCAGTAAGACTGGTTGTTTTTCTTATGATGGGGAACCCTGGTGGTTATCTGGCATTCACAGAACCATAGGATGATATGTAACCAGTATTCTATTTTCAATCACCAGGGGCTGTGATTTCAAAATGTACACCAAGTTGCCATGAGGAGTCTAAAGGTCTCTGTGAGGGCTAACTAGCCATGCTTACACTACTAACAAGGGAACCTAAAAGAAGTTACCAGCCAAGGAATCCTATTAGGCTCCGAAAGTATATAATAATAGCTGTAGTAGAACGTGTACAGAAGCAGAAGATGGAGATGAAGACGAAAAAAAATAAATTAAAAAAATCAACTTCACATTTGCTAAAGTCTGCCAACCAAAAACCTCCTGAAGGTGCACACTAACCAAACACTCCCGCTCACCTGGACATGCCAGAGAAGTCAGCCTCCTCTTCTTCACATCGCTCATCCAGTTCCTTGAGCGCCAGGGTGACGTCTTCATCGCACACAGAGTCCGGTGCTGTCTCCTCTTCACAAATCGAGCCGGGTGGACTGTCCATGCCTAGAGGTGGGGGCGCAGGGTCTGGGTCATCAGGAGGGTCAGGGAGCTCACACAGCTCTGGGGGGTCCGATGGTAAAGGGGGGGCACTGCAAAAGCCCGTGTCCTCACTGACGCTGCTGCTCAGCTCATCCACCACCGTCACGCTGGTGTCCTGGAAATACGGAATAGTGTTCAAGATCAAGACTATTTCTCTGTTACAAAATCTACTGTTTATTACATGTATTAAAATACTTATGCTATATTATAGGTTATTAGGATATTGAATGATTGCATACAGGATTTATAAAGGAAGGAAATTTCTCACAAAAACAGTCAAGGTCCAAGGTTTAAATTATAGACAGACAGCTACTTACGTACTGTACTCATCCATCCAAATTCCACTGTAATCTATTCAGTGGAAACAGACCACCACAATCAGACCACTGTTAACCAGACAGGTACCAGACCACCATTACTGGTTACACCATTACACTGAGAGAAAGTACCCAAAAAAACAAAAACATCCAACAACAGCTCGGTAGTTAAAATGACCCTGATGAGCGTGCTTTTACATTCTCAGAATGAGAGTAGCATCAGCTTCTCTGATGGTCCCATCTAGAGGTTACAAAAGGGGCAGAAGCTTTGGGAGGCAGATGGAATAGAATTTTTGCATAGAAATCAACTCAGCACATGAGAACTACATTACTTGGGTATGTAGCATTATTCCCGAGGATGCTCACAATAAAAGCAAGAAACAAGATGTGTCAGCCATCTTTTGCACATCATTAAAACCAAATAAAGTTATTATGAGGTAAGATCCCACCCCCAACCCCACCCCAATTTTTCTCTCAATTTAGTCCTGGCTAATTTCCACCCATCAAATATCTCTTCCCTTATTTCTGGCAGCACCCATCCAGTAAGGGCAAAGCCCTCCTTCGAAGTCTATCTGTCTACCTTCATATATAAGTAGTCACAGACACTCATGATTGGCTCTATATAAATAGACACATGCCACCCCTCCCTAACAGCTCAGCCAATTAGTTTCTGCTCTTGGGTTCCTGTCCACGGATGGCTGTGGCATTGCCCGGGATTTCTACCTGTGATTTTTGATGATAGTTCGAATGCAATACTGCTGTCTCACTCGGGACCCCAAGGCAGAAATTCTCATTAATTAGTCAGAGGTCAAATCCTGGGCACTCACGAGGGGACATTTCAAAGCAGCAATCTGTAAAATAGACCTTCCGATCCAAAGACACGGCTCCTTTTACAAAGAAGAAATATCAATAAACACATGCACAGAGCTAATTTATCACCACTCTGCACTGATGTAAACATAACCTCTCGACCACAGACATCATAAATAAGGCACAGAGCTCTGGTCATGGACTAGTAATGAGATTTACATAGAGTTAATAATAAATAAAATCAAAATAAAACTAAATCTGCAGGATAAGATAAGAAAGTTAGGGATGGACACCACACACATACACGTAGAAAGAGCTAGCTATTTTCTGTTGTTTCTTTTTTATTTCTTAACATTAAGGTACATTAATAGAAAGCATGGTGGCAGACTGCCAAAGGAGGATTTAATGTTATAGAAGGCTTTTAAGGGGAATTGATTGTATTGGAGAAGCTGACAAGATAAATCAGAGCTCATTACACTAAAAGCTGGAGGAATGACAGTGGAAGATGTCCTTGGACTAAAATTAGGACAAGACAGGCTGAAGTAGGACTGACTGGAGTTCAGTATTTAGAGGTGTCAGGATCATATCATAAGGAAATATGCAATGCTCCTTCCTTTCACTGATATAATTAAATATTACGAGTGGGAGTGAACATACATGACTGTGACCTGTTGCTTTAAAAAAAGATCTTCGGTGTTTAGATTTGTAGGATCGATTCAACATTATTCCAGTGTAACCTGTAAGGATTGCTATTTTTAAAGGCACGGAGTAGAAATATTTATTTTAATCCATCTATCCCTCATCCACCACTTATCCAGGATGAGGGTTGCTGGTGAAGCAGTCTTCAAAACTCTCCAGCAATTCCAGAGGGGATACCAAGGTGTTCCCAACCCAGCCGAAAGATATCATCTCTTCAAGATATCATCTCAACTGGGCGGCATCCAGGAGGAAACCTGGACAGATGCCTGAACTACCTCAACTGGCTGCTTTTGATCAGTATGGTGTCTGTACGCTGAGCCTCTCTTGAATGACTGAACCCCTCACCCTTTCTCTAAAGGTCCATGTGTACATCTGCACTAAACATAAACCTCTCCAGAAATCTAACTACACATGTGTAATTGTGTGGTTAGATTGTTACACATGTGGCTCCTTCTGATTGATGTGTTTCCTCAAAAAAAAAAAAAAAAAAAAAACCCAAAAAACAGCTCCCATGATACTGTGTTCGTATAAATTTATATTATGATTATGCAATATATATATATATATATATATATGTCTGTAGTTCATTATAATGGAGAGTGTAATCCTGTAGACTTACACATGTATTACACTTGTGCTTCGAGCCAAGCTCAGATATTTTAGAAACAGTCTCAGTGGGAATTCGCTCAGTTTATAGCTCATCACACAAAATTTATTACCCCCCACCCCCCACCCCACAGAAAAGGTGTTATTTTCTGTTAATTAATCCTACTGGGTAACTCTACTGCTCTTCTTCTGAGTAGAAACACAGGCAATTCTGCTTTGAGTGTATACGCAGAAGTACGGTCCATGCAATATTGATGCCTATACGAAATATGCACCTAATGTGCAAACAAACACTTCATCAATGCTCTACAGCATACACTCAGTGCAGAGTACAGGGTGACCAAAAAATTGATTAGTTAAATTATTATTTGCACACATGAAACTGAGTGAGGCAGGAGAGCCGGTCCTAAGGTCTGTTGGTGGCCCAACTCCAACTTGAACATGCGGTTTTGATAAAACGGAGCTACGGCACACACAGAGCTCGATCACTGGAGGAGAAGAGGGAACTGTTTCTGGATCGGGTGATCCCGTTGTGTGGTGGTGAAGGGTGGCCGGCCTGTTCTCCTGACTGCCACCTTTAGTGGCTTTTCGCTTTTCTGTGGCACTACCTTAAATCACGAGTGTATACTCATCGACCCCAAACTCAAAGTATCTATTTAACAGGAGATTGCCACTGTGTGTACTACACCACATCAAGATCCGTTTCTCTGTGTGAGTGCAGCTAGCCCTCTGCTGGACAAACCATAATGTTTGTAATGTCATTGGCATGTTAAATTAAAAAAACAAACAAATCAAGTTAAATGACCTGCTAGTGCAGTAAGATCATTACACTTGGATAGATTCTTAAAATGAGAAAAATATCCTTCAAACAATATTCTTTGTAATTCTCTTATCTTACAGATAATTTAACTTGATTTAAGAGGATACAAAACTATAATCAAGAAAAATATTCTTCAAACATATTAATAATTTTACACATTCTGTTCTTACATAGTATATTATTCCAAAAACAATATCAGAAAGAATTGTTGGCTGGAGATAAGGTGTTAAATCTTGATTAGATAGTAATGTTTTGCACTGTGGGAGCTGGGAGAGGATAAAAACACTGTATTTTGGGTAGCACTGCAATCAAGTTACTGATAATAAGAGACTCGGTGATAAACAGTTAGTTGAAGTGACAGAGTTAATATGATGCAGTAGGAAGCAATGCAAAGCTTGTTTTTTTTTTTTTTTCGGGGTTAGTAATAAAATCTTATGCTCGAACCCAGTGCTGTGTGTTAAGCTTATCTACATACTCACGCTATACTTGCAGCTCCAGGTTAGGAGGTTTTGTCCGACGAGGCTTTTAGACAGTTAGCTTCTGTGCTTTTGTATATTCTCGCAATCCAGTTTCCGCACAGCTGGCCTGAGGTGCGTCATTCCTAATAGCAATCTTTACCCAAATTGATTGAACTGACAAGCAAGCCCCGCCCACCGCCCACAGGGTTTGTACAGTTTGCTGATTAGATTTCGGGTTCCATCACAAAGTGACAGAATTTGTCCATATAGACATCATGCATATACATATAAGTATACACATATACATGTTATAAATCATTCAATGGTGTGAAAGAATTCATGTCACACTTTTTCGGTTAACATCATAGCCTGACTGTACATAGTTCAGATTACTTTATTTCAGTACATGACTGTTTTAGTGCCATCACTGCTTATTAGGCACAAACTATCGTCAAATTAAAGTCAGTGCATTACACTGTTTACACTGAACTTGTGACAGGTGTCCCATGGGTTCAGCCTTTTCTTTTCTTTAACAGCAGACTAACTCTTATTTTCTAAACATCTTATGAACATCCATATATATCCATCTATACAAACCCTGTATTCAGCAATAAATCCCGGACCCATTGCAAAAAGTGAAAATAAGTATAAAAAAGAGCATTTAGAGCATCACTAGGAGAACAGGAAACAGATAAAACACAGCAGAACGCTTTCATTGTGTCAGTGATTCGACACGTAGCTAACAGGGATTGGTGTCGCACAGGGTCAAATATTCAGACCACTACAACTCCTACACAACGAACAACCATCCCTGATAGCATGTAATCAAGTGTAAAGTCAAAGGGCATGGATGCCCCGGACAGCTGGAAGGATAAGAAAAGCACATCCACTAAAAAAAAAAACACCAGCCACACCACATAGATTAAAAGCATTCGCTAAAAAGCACCCGTGCACCAGTATTTATTCAGGCTCATGACTGATCCCACCTCAGGCAGCTGGCTGATATTGCTGTCAGACTGCATGGCCTCATGGACAGGGCTGTCTGGGCGGGGCAACAGCGGGATGGGCAGAGCTTCCTCAGTGAGGACGCTACTGGAAGACTCCTGCGATTGTTGTAGAGAATCCATGTGATTGGACGTGGCATCATCTGTCGCAGAGTCACTGTTGAGCTATGTGAAGACACAAACGAATTTTTTTTTAAGCAAAATACCACAGCATGGTTGCATACTATACATACAGTGCATATATACACACACTCCTGAACCATATTAACACTGACATGCAAACATGCCATCATTGGCCAAATACTAGCAATAATAATATTAAACATGACTGAAAGAACGAATTCTAGCTGCAACCATTACTTTTGCTAGCATTTCCATCCTAGACCAGTCTAAAAATCTCATTCCTCGTGTTCATGCTGCATGCTAGCAAAATAAAGTTCAGAAGAAAAAAACAAAACAACAACCTAATATCAACTACACATTGCATGGTAAGAGTAAGAGTTGGAAAAAGAAGTGGAAGTAAGCTTCCACACCAAAGTGTAAAAACATCCCAAGTTTTGCCGTTGCTCTGTCAGTTCAGCTGATACAAGCTCGGGAGAAGAGAGCTGGTGCGTGCCAAAGCAAGCGGAGAGGAGTTCGAGAAAGTATTACAGATTTAAACGATATAAAAAGTATATTTACAGTACACTGCCATACTCAAATAAACACATGCGGTCATACTGTATATTTCATGAGTTCATGCAACTCAGTGTTTTAACTAGCGCAGGGAATCTCATGTTCATGCATATTCAGTGGTTCTAGTGGAGTGATCAAAAGGAAAAAATACTTATGTGTGTCTTTACTTACCACCAAAGTCAAAAAGTGTAATAAAAAGAAGGGCATTTGTAAGAAACTTTGTCAATAAGGGAAGGTACAGTGGGGCAGTAGGCTTGGCTGGGCAAAAGAGGAGAGGGGGGGATGGTATTGGACGGAAGATGATTGGGTTTTGTGAGCTACACCGGCAGAAGCAAGCGTCTAACCACCCACAGCTGAAACATGGCAGCATCTAAGCCCAGCTCGGCACAAACACACCTCGCCGGCAGCCCACGTAAAACGAAAGGGCCCCGGGTATGGGAAGAGGGGTATTAGGACTTACGAGGTTGGAGCGGGTGAGAATCTGGCTAGCGCTCAGTACCTCCTCCTCAGATGACTCATCCGTGTCTTCCTGGTTGGTCAGATTGAGGCTTGGCGTACTGCCCGTGTACTGGCACTCCTGCAACGACGGTGTGTCGCCTTTGTCCATGCTGTCCAGAGAGCGCCGCCGCACGCCCCAGTTGAAGTTGTCCATGCTCTCACCCTGAGAAAAAGTATCAACAAAATATTAAATACACACATCACACACACACACACACACACACACACACACACACACACACACTTTATATACATGTACACAAACCCCAATCATTTAATCTGAACTAAATATACTTATGTACAATACAATATAAAATAAATAAATATAAATTTTTAATAGGGAAATGATTAATTAAAAAAAACAACTAAAAAAAATTAAACAAAAATTTAAACCCACGATTGTGCATTAAATGAAACTGAGACAGAATGAACATGGGCTGCATAAAGGAATTGGTGGGAAACAAGGAACTGCATGTGGCTTTTATTAATTAATTAAATTATTTCATTATTTTCTTCAAATCTTATGACCAAAGGGTCGTTCCATGTGCACTAAAGCAAGGCTTTCCCTCAAAAAACCTTAAATGTGTTAACCAGTCAAATATACACACACGATTTTACATTTTGATTTACATCCCAGCTTATTTATTTATTTATTTTTGTTGCTGTTATGCTTTTTTTGTTTGTTTGTTTGTTTTTGTGATGGTGGCTGGAGTTAAATCATGAACTTTGTTTCTCATTTTGGAGAAAGATTGGGGATTTGAAAATGACAGTAAAATTCCCATATCCCTCATTTTGTTTAGGTTGGCAGTGTAAATACCTTTAAGTATTGTACTCCCCAATCACAGAAACCAAAATAATGTAAATAATTGGCTGAAAAATTACTACAATTAGTAATGTGTAGGGAATTTTACTAATCTTGGGTGATTTGACATGGAATGACCCCCCAAACTAGTATAACTGATCATTAACTAGGACGTAATGGCACTCTACCACCCACAGCCTGACACAGAAACTTACCTGCATCTCCTGAACGCAAGAAAAGGGAAAAGACAACAGTGGTGTTAGAGACAAGAGTCAGAAACGCCAAAACAGAAATACATGCTGTCAAAGTTTGACTCACCATACATTAACAAACAAATCACCCACTCACATAGAGTCTTACACAAAAATTAGACTAATTAGAGAAATGGCTGTGATTCTGGCCTATAAGAAGCAGATCTGCATTAAATAATTTATAATCTTTCATTCGGATTAAATAATTGTTTACACTCTGCCTTCCCATCATTCTTTACTGATAATTATTTAGTTAATTTAGATATTTCCAAGTAAACCTCGTTCACACAGGAAGCGACAAGCGATCATGCAAAGTCATGCAAAGTCAACTGAGCGGAACTTTGGCACGAAGTTTCACTGAACTGAACTTTTTCACCCGACACGAGACAAGCGATTGCCAATCAGAACTTAAAGATACTGTTGATTGACAGAAGGCGCCAAGCACAGGCTTGCTCTAACCCTTCCATGTGGAAACCAGAATCCCTAATTTAATTTACCTGCTCACATCAACATGGAAGAGCAGCTCATTATGGCCGTGCCTCAGTATCCTGTACTTTATGACTGCACACAGAAATTTTATAAGGATAATAACCTGAGACGTGATGTCTGGCTCCACGTTTCTGAGACGGTCGGCTTTCCCTCCGACTTTATTTTCATACAAGTTTATTTAGAGCTACATGAAATGTACATTACGGGGGTTAGCTGGTTAACTCGAGCACATGGTTTTGCTAACATCTTTTCCTACTGAATCGTGCTAACAGATATTTACATTCGAAAAATAATCTATATCAAATAAACTCACATAATATAAGTCAATGATAAAAAAAGGACCTGCTGGAGGGAAGTGTGGTGCTGCTCACACTTTCATTTGTAAAGATTATGAAGCAGGAAACACACGAGGGGGTTAACTAGGCAACGAGTGATGAGACAGTAGGAGATTTGCCTCTCTCGCCAGGTGAAGTCGAGTATTGCTCAGTGGCGAGCTTGTCGTTTGTTGCTTCCGGGGTGAATGCAGCTTTACTCCTTCCTGCCGTACTGGGTGTGCAGTGACACAGCACAGGTTTGAAGCTCTTTAAAAAATCTTATGTTGTCACTTTAGTAAATAAACAATGTGAGGAGCGTTTAATGCTGTAAACTACACATTAAACCACACTGGGTTGCAAAGGGCGCAAGCTTTCTAGTAAATTTCCTGAAACTTTCCACAGGAGCTCGAGATGGGAATTTTGGAAATATGACTATTTATATAACGCTGAACAAAATAATTAAAGTAAAAAAAAAAAATAAAAAGGAATAAAAAAGTGTTAAAAAAGACAAGTACGAGTCAAGACGGTGTTTGGTGTAAAGGAGGAAGAAGTATGGTGGCTGTCAGATTAAAAGTGTCTGAGTAGAAATAACTCAAAACAAAGGTGTCCTGAAGTGAATGGATTAAAAAAACAAGAAAAGGTGAGTGCAGGTGAAAACCCCACGATAAGATGTGTGCTGTGATGTAGCCCTAATAATTTGTTTCACACACCAAATCTGCTACAATACACAAATTCGTGTTGGATGTTCATTCCACTTTAGAGTGACAGTAGAAGCAGCGAGGGACCAAGGCTCACCTCGGCATCTTCCAATTCTACATCCAGGAAGTCAAAGTCCTTGAACACTCCGAACTGCTGTTCACTTCCTGCGTCCTCTGCCTGTCCATCCTCCTCCCGTGTCACTTCCTCTACTGTGGGAATAAGGCTGGTTTGCTGGTCACCTGCATCCAGGTCCTCGTTTGAGGAGAACACCACCTGCAACAACAGCTAAATATTATTTATATACTGATGATAAAGATACACACATATGTGAATGCACAGGGTCGATGGTACTGAAATGAGATATTAAGCTTACTGAAGGATTTTTGGGCAGGCCTGTCTCTGGCCCACACAAAGACAGGACGTTCATCAGCTTCTCTCGGGTTCTCCTCTGGAATCAAGGGAACACAACTGGTAAACGCGAGTGGCAAAACTCAACTCGAGTGGCAAACACTTATTTTTTTTTAATATGGGGCCCTACAGCAAGTAAGGATTTTTAAAAATAAGGTAAAAGAAGTGAAGGTATTCCATCACTGCACCTGGGACAGCTGAGGTCTCTTCCAGCTGACCGGTACCAGGCCATTCGAGTTTGACCCAGATGATGTAGATGATGTGCTCCTGGTCACAGCAATGACCTGAGGTTTTCCGTTACGACCCGCCGCACTGCGCTGATCTCCATACTTGTGCCCTATTATGGGCGTCTAGGAGGTTAAGAGTTGTAGCACAAAACTTATTTTGGTTATGTCACCTGAACATCTGAAGTTTAAAAAAATATATATATATATAGGATAGTCTGTACCTCTGAGATGTCAAAGTGAAAGTCCAGTGTTTTGCCTGGCAGTTCTTTGGACGCGTTGTTGAAGATTCGTGTGAAGGTAATTTCAGGTGACCCTGATGAATCGGCGCTGTATGATCGCTGCACCTCCTCAGGTACCACCAAACAGGCAGAGCGAGACACCACCAACTTTAGAATGTTCTGGGCCTCTTTCCAGTATGGGCTCTGGAATAAAATCACATGCAATCGTTATGGACTTGAAAATGACGTAAAAATAAATTCAATAACGTCGTCAACGTGAAAGAAGGTTGAGTTTAAAACTCAGGACAGGAGTCTCACAGAGCTTGTGTTTGTTTCAGATACAGTTTACATACATGATCAGGACCACAAGCCCCCAGAACAAGCATTAATACAGTAATAAAGGTCAAAACAAGCAGACTGTATAAACACCAGGTGTGTGTGGGATGCATTTATGCATTTATCTTAATTATTGTGAAAACAGAGATATTGTGTAGACAAACCCTTCTCTGTGATTTATTGTAATGAACAACAAATCTGTCATTAAACTTAAAACAGGATAATTTCTCTAATATATATATATATATATATATATATATATATACATACACACACACACACACACACACACACACACACAGATACATATATGTATATGTATGTATCTATGTATGTATGTATGCAGCACATATGCCTCACAGCAAGCAGGTCCACACAGTACAGTCCTAGCATTTAATACACACACACACACACACACACACACACACACACACACACACACACACACACACACACACACATATATATATATATATATACACACTGTGATGAAACATTAATGCTGGTGATAAAATTTACAAAATGATTATCTTTTTCATTCATTAATTTATCTGCTGAGCTGGTTTATGTTATTAGAGTCGCGGGGGGGCTGTAACCTATCTTAGCTGACTCTGGGCGAAGGTGGGGTATCCCTGAATGGCTTAGCAGTCAATCGCAGGGACAATTTGAAACATCCAATAAGCCTAATGTGCATGCCTTTGAGCTGTGGGAGGAGACCTGAGTACCCTGAGACCTGTGGGAGGAAACCCATACAAGCACAGGGAAAACATGTAAACTCCACACAGAGATGTCCTCGCCGAGCCCAGAACTCAAACCCTGTGTGTGACCACTTGGCGGAAGTGCGAACCACTACACCACAGTGCTGCCCTATCTTTTATTTGAAATTAATCAAATTAAATTATTTTTATATTAATTTATTAATTAGTTAGTTAGTTAATTGATTATTTAAAAAAACCATTGTCGCTCTCCCTCCTTCAGCCCCCACCCTTAAGTGGAAGTCTGTTAAACTTCGTCCATTTTCAAATACATGTTGATCTAAGATTTCAATGTACTGTACAAGAACGTGAAAAGCAGAAGAGAGGGCACCGTGTTTCGTACCCACCTGTACGTATTTGCCGATGATCTTCATGATCTCAAGGTTAAACTGTTTCACAGGGGCAGCTGACAAGTCAATGTGACTCAGCAAGCTGTAAATGATCTGCAGCAGAGACTGTTGCATGCTGGGTAGCCCTTTCTCCAGTAACTGAAAATAAATATTTGGAGAAGACAGTTGTTTTGTTTTTTCACTGCAGCAGAAGAATTTCCGAGTGCATTAATTCCTCAACACTGAATTATAAATCAGCGTTACAGTTTGGGCCTCACCTCCGCAAGATATGTTACAAGGTTAAAGGTGATGTCTGCAAAAGCATCATGGAGGTAGCGGCAAACCACGTTGATCCAGTTGGTGCTGTCTCGTGAGTAGCTGTGTGTGGAGTACAGGCTCATCATGTGCGCCAGGTTGGCGAGCGTGGCTGACTTCTCCTCGGCACAGACTTTGGCGATGCGGTCTGCTGTCTCCTTGCAAAATGCCGTGGGACTGTCGAAGTGGTGGATCAGGTGAGGAAGCAGGCACAGGATGTTCAGTGGAAACCCTGAAAGGACGAAAAATATACAATACATTCAGTTCATTTATAGCGACATCTAGTGGCCCAAGTCGGAAGACCATTCTTGGGAAAAGACTTTAGATCAAATTTCTGATTTTAATATACTGTATTAATCCTGCAAGGGAACTTTTTGGGTCTACATTTAACCCATCCAAAGTGAGCACACACACACGTAAACAGTGAGCACACACACAAACAGTGAGCACACACACACGTAAACAGTGAGCACACAAACAAACAGTGAGCACACACACACGTAAACAGTGAGCACACAAACAAACAGTGAGCACACACACACAAACGGTGAGCACACACACAATTAGTGAGCACACACACACACACACACACACACACACACACAAACAGTGAGCACACAAACGTAAACAGTGAGCACACACACACGTAAACAGAGAGCACACACACACAAACAGTGAGCACACACACACAAACAGTGAGCACACACACACAAACAGTGAGCACACACACACAAACAGTGAGCACACACACGTAAACAGTGAGCACACAAACGTAAACAGTGAGCACACAAACGTAAACAGTGAGCACACACACACACGTAAACAGTGAGCACACACACACACGTAAACAGTGAGCACACACACACAC
>JAOUQZ010000033.1:6654200-6689098 GCA_028564935.1 Neosilurus hyrtlii | reverse complement strand
GAGGGAGGGAGGGAGAGAGGGAGGGAGGGAGGGAGGGAGAGAGGGAGGGAGGGAGGGAGAGAGAGAGGGAGGGAGAGAAAGAAAGAAAGAGAGAGAGAGAAAGAAAGAGAGAGAGAGAAAGAGAGAGAGAGAGAGAAAGAAAGAGAGAGAGAGAGAAAGAGAGAGAGAGAGAGAAAGAGAGAGAGAGAGGACAATGTTGTAACCCAAGCACATGGATTCAATATCACAGACTTACTCACAGCTCTGAGAAGTAAATAAAAACATCTTACTTTTCTCATCTTCATAGGAGCCTCCAGAGCTGCTGCTGTATCGAGATTCCAGACGGTGGTGCTGTCTGTTCAGATTGCTGTTTAACCCGGTGTAGATATCTAAATGAGAATAACTGCATGCACACACACACACACATCGATAGAATATCACCCCAAGCAACATATGCAGAGTTAGTTTATTGTATAATCAGCGGTGATGATGTAACTGTCAGAGGAGGGATTATTGATCACTTAAATGACGTGCTTACTTATCCTCCATATTTTGATCTTTAATCTTGTTGTCATGGTGTCCATCAGGCCCAGGAACCATAGTGTTACTGCTCGAAGCAGTGCCTGTTATTTAAGACCAAAACAAACAAACAAATAATCCAGCCTTCTCCACTATCAAGTAAAAATAATAATAATAATAATAAGAACAATAATGATAATAATAATAACAACTAGAAAAATTCCCGAAGGAATTTTGAGATGTGGCAGATACTGCTGCCGGAAAATACGTGAAAACTGGCATGCTGAACTGTAGAACACTGAAAAGTTTCCTCACAGGTTACACAGGTTTCGAAGTAACTGTGGCAAAACTTCTACAAGTGCTGTTGCCGCGAATGTTACATGGAGAGAACCAGTACACAGTCTCCTCCGTTTTGATGTAAAATGTATTGGCGTAGAGAGAAAATTATGGGAGTAGGAGCGAGTAGGAGCGAGTAGGAGCAAGTAGGAGCGAGTGGGAGCGAGTAGGAGCCAGTAGGAGCCAGTAGGAGCCAGTAGGAGCCAGTAGGAGCCAGTAGGAGCGAGTTCAAAAAACTTTTTCCAAGATAATCTTCTCTTTTTTGACACTCTGCTTTTTCATCGACTCTATCCCAGAACATTACACGCAATAGACACCAATTATGAATAGACAAACAGACTCAGCATCCTTATGACACTTGATCAAAGATTAAGAGAAAACCGTGAAAGGTAGCAAAACGCCGTTTTTGACCATCAAGATGTCGACTTCTACGTTTTAAAAGTTGAACCAAGTTACTATGTGAAAGTGTGGCTTCTTGGTGAGGCGTCAAATTGAGTGGAGTTTCGTGATCGTTTGTCGACCTCTCCCTATATATTTCAATGGGGTTTTTTGGCGTTTTTTTGGCCAATTGTGTCGGCAAAAACTTGAGGCGCACATTTTGATATTTCCATTGCGTGGGTGCACTTTGCCGTTCAGGCTGCATTAAGTGCGACGGAAGAATAAAAATAATAAAAAGAAGAAAACAAAGAGCCACATTTCTCTAGGTCTGCTCTTAAGCAGCCACATAATAACAATAATAATGTTGTGACATCAGAGCGTATTGTGTGCTGCTCACCAGTGACAGAGGGGATTTTGTAGGAGGAGGTGATACGGTAATACGGTGGATTATCCATGTGGGTTACAGCTGAGCTTACGGCGTCAGTAAGCTCCAGCTCGGTCATCAGTTCCTCCAAAAGCTGCATAGTTTTGTCTCTTCCCAGGTAGACCACCACGCGCTTCACCTGCAAAAACATACACTGTATATCACAACCTTGAACCTATGCACTACAGGTGTGATGCATTACAAGTGACTACACAAATGCTTTACTGTGTGACTGAATAAAAAAAGGTGAACCTCACATAAGGCAGGAGACTCGGCTCGCTGTTGACTCCTGATATGCTGATGAGGAAGTGTAGGATGATCTTGAGATTTTTGGGCCAGCTATCTGCCAAGGTGGTCCATACATTCTCAATCTCCGACCATGCGAACTCATCCCCGTACTGGACACACACACACACACACACGCGCGCACAAGGCTATAGACGTACCACTTCCAACAACTCTAAACATGTCATGTCATGTCAGATCCCTGCTGGTGCGTACCTTAGCAGTCATGAAAATGAGGTTGTTTAAAATCATAGTGGTTGCTTGAGGAGATCCCCACCCCTCTCCTCGGAGCCAGCGGCGACTGTTTACCATCATCTCACGCTCACGTGTGTTTTCTTCCTCCTCGGGCTCCTCCTGTCGGCGCACCAGTGGCTTAAAGTCTACCAACTCCACGTTGTTCATCCACGGCAACAGGTAGTGCAACATCACCTGTCTACCACCAGGGTGCGCCATCTGGATCCTCTGACTCACCTCTGCATTAGGAAAAGAAACGGTTAAGATGGTTTTAAGTTAGATAAAAAAGTACTCCAGCACTCTGTATGAGATCGTTCCCTGAAAAGCCAAGAATTTCCCTGAGGGAGTTTAAATTTCCCTGAGGGAGTCATCCCAAAGGGATCAATAAAGTTACGATTCGGAATTAAGATGAGAAATACTGAACACTTTGTTTTGTACCTGAGAAGATGGGTAGAGTGAGCTCAGGGTAGGTTCGTGCTAGCTCTTCACTGAGCTGGTAGTAAGACACTGAGTAGAGGTGGGGCAACGCTGAAGGTGGAGTCAGGACCCCATCAGTGCGCTGGATCTCCAGTTTATGGGCATAGCGGAAGAGCTTCGGCTCCAAGATCTAACAAAAAACACAGATCATCATCGAAAGTACTTCCCAATATTTACATGCATAAAAAAAATTCATACAACATACACTCAGAAACGTTTTTATACCTGAAGTAGCTGCATGGCCACTTCGTAGATGTCTCTAGAAGAATCGGCAGCCTTAAAGAGGATCAGGTTCAGTAGCACCACCGTATCAAACTGATAATCCCTGCCACAAATCACCAAGACGTCATAAACACACACACACTCTACTCTCCGAGGACACTCATGAAGAGGAATGGACCGTATAAACATACAGAAAGGCTGGCGGAGCCATACCTGTTCTGAAAGACGTTAGCGATGGCTCGGAAGCAGCCGGTGGCGACCCTGCGCGAGCCTGTGTAGCAGCGATCCACGGCCCAGAACATCAGGTTGCTCTGGTCAGGGTTCAGTTCTAACAGCAGCATCACTGCCTCACAGCCCAGCTGGTGAACCTACAAACACATTCACAGCGTTTAACAACATATTAACCGAACAACCCCGTCTCCTTACAAAGAGTGTATAAGTTACCTTGCGATCTTGTGAGTCCAGGATGTTGTCGAGCCATTTATAGAGGTATCCGTCAGATGAGAGACCGACGTTATCAGCCACCGGGCCACAACAGAGAACCGCGGACATGGCCTGCAGGAAAGAGCATGTGATTATATATAAAGAACTTTTCTAAAGAAAAACAAGAAATTAAAATAAAAGATGGATGAATCTGACAAGAGATTTTTGCAGCATTAGCTTTATCCCGCTTTCTGTTCTTTACTCAAGGTCACCGTGTTGCTGTGTGTCCAGACACGCAATATAACAGGAGCTGCTAAGTGCTAAAACTCAATGGAATCGTTCATTTTGTGAATCAAGCATGAAATTCGGTGTGAGTGTTATTGGAAATAATCTTTTCAAGAAATTTCTCTGGACATCTTGTATTGTCAATATTAAACATGGTTCCCAGAGTTGAATCATATCTTTGGGTTTGTATTTAATTAAGTTCTTTGTTACTAGGTCATTTTAATGAGTTCAACAATGACTTCTTTGAAGGAATATAATTTTTAATGATGTTTTATAATTTACAGCTATTTTTTAACCATTCTATCATCATCATCTTCCGCTTGTTCCGGGGTCGGGTCGCGGGGGAAGCAGCCTAAGCAGTGAGGTCCAGACGTCCCTCTCCCCAGCCACTTCCTCCATCTCTTCCAGGGGGATGTCAAGGCGTTCCCGGACCAGAAGAGAGACGTAGTCCCTCCAGCATGTTCTGGGTCGACCCCGGGATCTCTTCCCAGTTGGACTTGCCCAAAATACCACACCAGGGAGGCGTTCGGGAGGAATTCTAATCAGATACCTGAGCCATCTCAACTGGCTCCTCTCAACACAGTGACACGACGGACTGGTACAAGCTCCGCTTTACAGAACAGGCCGCACCGATCAATCTGTCGATCTCCCGCTCCATCCTTCCCTCACTCTGAACAAGACCCCAAGATATTTGAACTCCTTCACTTATGGTAGAAACTCATTCCAGATGCGGAGGTTGCAATCCACCCTTTTCCAGCTGAGAACCATGGCCTCGGACTTGGGGTGGTGGTTTTGTACTCATTTCGCTCATAGGTGTCTTCTGAACCACACTTAGTCTGGACCTTCACCTAGGACTTGTTTGCCTTGGGAGGCCCTATCAGGGGCATAATGCCCACGACAGCATAGCTCCCAGGATCATTAGGACAAGCAAACCCCTCCACCACGATGCCCTGGCACCATTTTTAAAAATTAGGTCTGGAGGTGTTAGAGAAGTATGAATGTGTTCAGAGAGCAATATGCAAAAGCAGTAAATCAGGTACTTTGGGAACACCCACATAGCCATAGAAGTATATGCCCCTCCCTACAGTGTTGTAGCGTTGTGTTGTGTGATGATGTGTATTGTAGCGTTGTTCAGTTGCGCGTGTATTCTTACTTTGAGAGCGCAGTACTGGTGTCTGTTTATCTGCATGTTCCTGTCACTGTAGCGGTCCAGAGGAGTGAACATGATGCTGAAGGGTCCAGCCCAATGACTGAACAGCATGAACAGACTGTGTCTCAGAGACTGCTGGGGGAAAATACTCCTTCTCTGGTGCACTGGGAGACACACACATACATTACATCAACAAGAAGGAAAGAATTTACTGCAGACCATGTGCAAATTTATATTAGAAGGAAAAAAAAGGTATAAAGTGTTGTGTGTGAATATTCTGGACTGTGTGTTTGCAGGCACCTGGTACATTCTGGATTATGTTGGCCACCAGAGCGCTGAAGTGCGAGCGGATGTCTCTGAGTGTATCTGAGTCTTTGTCATTCTCAGCCTCAAGCAGCTGCCGTGTCAGATCCACGTACTCTAACAGTGTACTGTTCAGAGAATGGCTCTCTCCGTCCAGCCCTCCACTCCCACTGCAAGCACACACACACACATACACACAAACACAAAATCAATCCCAGTACCACAAATACAGCGCATTATAACTCTATATAAAAAGCACTAACAACAATAATATCTAACATAATTATAAATACTGGTGCAAGTGACTGACCAGTGCTTTGGTTGGCAGGTATGTCGTGTTGGATTGTTCGTTTAAATTATTAATCCCTATGTTAATTCTTGGTGTGAGCTCTGAGTTTCACCTTAAACACTGCATTTGTTATTTAAACGGACAACACAAAATAAAGCCCAGAGAGCTGTCTCCACATTCTCCACAGAGCAGGACTGAACGGATCACAATCCACCGTCTTAGAAAAGCCAAATATCCATGGCCATCCATGACCGGGAGTCCATGGGAGCCAATTGGCCGAGCTCTCAGGGGAGGGAGGGATGGCATACGCTCACTGCTCTGTCAATCACAGCAATCACCAGCCAATCATGGGCGTCTGTGAGTTCAGTCGTATGAGAGGGCGGATAGTGTTTTCCCTCCGAATGTGTTATGCCGACCCCAAAAATACACGCGCAGCAGTTCGAAAAGAGGTGGGTGGCAGCATTGCATGTCACAGAGGGGGGCGTGTGCATGTTTATGCCACTCCCTGGTTTGTGGTGGTCGTGTGATAGGGAAGGCAATACTTGACAGGTGGGAATTGGACACGAATAAAATTAGGGAGGGGAATGTGTGTGTGTGTGTGTGTGTGTGTGTGTGTGTGTGTGTGTGTGTGTACAAAAGATGTGAAAGCTGCTTCTAGAATTTTCTCACTCATATTCTGTCTTCCAATTTGCATAGAAGCCAATTTGATTTTGAAGAATTTCGTCATGCAACAAGACAGTGAACCAAGGGTGACCAAATCAATTATAACACCGTAACCATATGGTGCAACTTCTATTTCACATCATGAAAACGAGACTAAAGAGAGACCGCCGCAAAAATAACCACTGAAAGAAGCTGCAGCACAAGTCTGGTAAAGCATCACCAAAAAAAAAAAAAAAAAAGAGCAATGGTTTGGTGACGTCAGTGGCTTGCCTGCTTGATGCAGTTACTGCAAATATTTATGTTCACTTATACGTTCTAATATTTTTACACACTCAAAAATTGGGCAGTGTGACGAAGGTGCTATGTTCCACGTTGAACACATCTGGGACGACCGATCCTTAAACCCAGATGAAAACACCCTCCACCCCCCATTTTCATCACACGGCATCAAAAATGATTAACTTAATTATTTAGTTCTTCCTAAAACTACCCCTGTGTGAATAAACAGAACCCTTATGATCTGAACAAACCCGAATGTTTGCCACATAACACATCTGTTAATGAATCTCAGGAACACGGATGAGACAGAGATGATAAAGAGAAAGGCCCGTACATCTGACTTATGACTCCTGAGTCAGCTAGCAACTCAAAGATCCGAACCAGCTGGACTCTGAGGATGTCACGGCGCCGGCGCCGCTTCATATTCTACATACACACACAAAAAAAGATTACAAACTAAGGACATGAAAAATACACTGTGTACACTGCATATTAGATACATGCTTGAGATACTGTGAAGAATCCTAACGAGAATGCTAATAAATAAAAAAAAAAGATCTGCTCACCTCGGGCCTTCTCTCCAGAGCCTCTTTAATGATGGGGTTCAGCTCCTCTAAGAGTTCTCTGATAGACATAAAAACACAGCCTTACATTATTAACATCATGCACATGTGCACACTTACAGCAGGACAGGGAACACACACACAATTTACAATGATGAGGGGAAATCATGGTTGATTACCACCAAACACACAGGTATACACACACACCTGAACGCGACAGGGTTGGTCCGGCCAAGCCCCAGGACAAGAGACTCTGTTATATCCATGCTCTCAGAGCGCATCATAGGAACCACATGCTTGAACAAGGAAGAGGGGGACGGAATGCCAATGATCTACACACACACACACACACACACACACACACAGAGAGAGAGTCCTTAGCTTACAGTATAACAGGACACCAAAGTATTTGTCCTAAGCTTGAACAGGCAATGTGACATTTAATAACATTTCCTAAAACTTTAAATCAATGGAAATGCAAATGAAAACAGAGAAACAGTTTACAGTGTGGTGACTGACCTTTGACTCGTAGCTGTATCCACTGTCCGGGGTGGACGCCAGCGTCTCTGGAGGGGAACAGCGGACAGAGCCTGTGGCCGAGGATGAAGAGGATGATAAAGAGGAGGTCGTAGAGCTACAACAGAGGATCAGGTAGTTCCTCCACAAGCCGACATACGAGTCGCTGCTGCTCAAGCTGTTCATCTTCTTAGCATTGATCGGGCTGCTGAAGAGGGGTTGGTGGGGAGAAAGTCAGGGAAAGGAAGTAAGGGAGGGTAGACGAACACACACTAAAACTCTTGTTCACTCAAACTGTTTGTTTGGTGGGCTTTTAGAACCTTATGTACACATACTAAACCCAGTAACTCTTAATTCATCTACTTAATTCAATCAGGCGCAGAATCTGCATTTAAAAGCAGTCGAAAGGTACCTGGCTGAACTACTCAACCCATAGCATATGAACATGCCAAATTTTGGTAGCCCGTAATGCAATTGGAACCTCCAAAGAAGAAAAAAAAAATGCAAATAAAGGGGGGGGAATGAAGGGTCAGTGTAAAGCCTGCATATATGGGAATTTGTAGAGATATAACACTAAAGCAGGTTATCCAATCAAATCAAAGGTAACCTTAAAGGAAATCACTGTGCAGTGTGAGAAGCGTATAAGAACTCATTTTTGTGAACTATAAGCTGACCTATATTTACACTTGTTAGCTAGATTCGCTAATGCTATAATCATCTGGGTCACAGGGCAAGGTAAGATAGCGGCAGGGTATGTCCGAGGTGTGTGCTTCCTACCCACTCGCGTCGTCGTACAGTGTAATACAGTCAGGTCATAGATACAGTAACTGACGTTAGCACTTAAGAATTGGGATACAGCCTTCCACGACTACATCTAGAACCTATATGAGGTCTTGGTCCTTAAAAGGTCTATTTGAGAGTATGGGCACACAGAGTGAATAAATAAGTAGAAAGAAGGTGTTTTATTAATGTCCTTACTTGATGTCAACTTGCGGAGAGAGCAGCTGCAGTCGGGTGGAGGCAAAATGCCAGGCGTAGCTCAGAGCAGTGGGGCAGTGCTTGGGAAGGTTCTCCTGACGTAGGTAGCTGGACAGACTGATGACCCATGGGTCCTGACCCTGAGTCACATGTGCAAAAACCCAAATGTGTGACGGGCTGACTACGTCAAACTGGTGGCTGATGGGAGAAGAGCTCCACTCAGCCAGAGTCTGTAGATCTATTCCGCTGGGACAGTACAGCAGGCTGGTCTGCGCACACACACACACACACACACACACACACACACAGAGAGGGACCAGTAGGATGGAAAACCCAAAAAAATCTGTTTGACCCAAGTAACAATAGTAGTGTCACATGGAGAAATCAGGGATGAATGGGGTGTGTTCTACCTGATCTGCACCAGTGAGATGTATGAAGCTTTCCAGTACTGAAGCGCTCACCCTATCCATCACATCTACAGCCAATTCCTCATCACCCTGATGGAAAAAACACAGCGTTCCAGTTTCCCATAAATAAAAATAGAGACACAAGGATGCTCATTGTTGTCATAGAAACGGTTACCTTGGCGAGGCCCAGGGCGTTGTGGAGCGCACGCACTTCTTTAAGCACATTGACTGCGAGGCGGCGTGTAGCCGGCCTACAGCTACACAGCACCACGAGAGCCAGTCCCTCCACCACATGTAGCACACCCACAACAGGAGAACGCTCCAGAGGGAGACACCCACTCCCCTTAGAGCCCTGAGTGTAAGAGAGACACAGAGAGAGAGAGAGAGAGAGAGAGAGAGAGAGAAAGAGAGAGAGAAAGAGATACAACCATGTGACATTTCATTGAGCTGCATTTCTTTATGTCCCCCCTCCCTCTATTTTCTCCCCTAATTGTAGTCGTATTCAGTTCCCACCCGTCAAGTATTTCCGTCCCTATCACACGACCACCACCATCCAGTGAGGGTCGTAAGCATGCACATGCCCCCTCCGCGACATGCAACGCTGAAACTGCCACTTTATGAACCACAGCGCTTGCGTATTTGGGGGCGACTTACTATTCTGCCCCTATATCCCCCCCTGTACGAAAGAGCTCACGGATGCCCATGATTGGCTGGTGATCCCTGTGAGGGACGGGGGTATATCATCCCTCCCTCCCGTGAGAGCTCGGCCAATTAGCTCTCACGGACTCCCGGTCGCGGATGGCTGTGGAATCAACCTGTATTCGAACTTGCGATCCAGATCCAGTCATGCACCTTGTCGATGGGCCACTTGGGAGCAATTAGGCTGCATTTCTAATAATATTATTTTAAAAATCTGAACTACAATTCATCTTCACACAGAAGAAGAAACTCAAAGAAAGTCACAGTAATACCAGACGCACACACATGCACACGCACCTGTGTGTCCTGGCTGCGGTGGCTGCTCTGTGCAGCTTGTCTCCACTGAATGATGAGCTGCAGCAGCATCTTGACGGCGTTGTCCAGCAGCGTGGGGTGCACGTCCGTCACCTCCCGCACGATGAAGTACACAAAGCCTGAGAGCACGTCCTCCCTCCAGTCACAGAAATCCACCATCAGAGCCTGCAGAGTGGTGAACGCCAGACCACGCAGCTCCTCGTCCATGTGAATAGTCAATCTGTAAGATACGCAGACAAACGCGTGTTTACACGCCTCGCCGCTGATTTAACATTCATCAGAGGGAACTAGAGAAGTGGGACGGTATGTCAGAAATAAATTCAACCCTGGACTACTAAATCGGTCTGCAGTCCACAGACCCAGTTTTTCCAGATTGTTGGAAATGTTCTAAAAAAATAACAACCCAACTCTCACACCCATTTTAACATTTCTCCCAGATGTCCTTTTTTAAAATGAGCCACACCTGTATTTTTTAACAGTTTATCCATTAATACCTCACAGTGTATATATGCTTTAGTATTAAAACTTTGTATATGCAAGTAAATATTCACTAATCTTCATTAATATATAAAAAAAGATGTGTGACCTTTTAGGGGTTCTTCCCCCACACTCCCTTCCACATTGATAAGTCCAATATATAAAAAAGTGACCTTGTGACTTTCAAACAAGGGTAAGGTGACCCATATGCAATCTCACACGGTTTGCTTCTAAGCGAGACCCATACACCAAATTTGTTGATCCAACATCATTTAATTCCAAAGTTATCACACTAACAAATCATACAGACGGACAGATGGAACCCCATTTCTACATCTCTCATTCTGCTGACTTTCGGTGGCGACGGGAGAAACTAGTCATGCAGGTAGATATGGCAGGTTGTGGATGGGTCATTGCCAGGGTGTGGCTAGGTGTTCCTAATGAGGGTGGGTCGGTGCAGTTGTATTTCTTTGAAACCAAAAATACATTGCTGCCAATGAAATAAAAAAGAGGCATGGATGAAAAAGCAAGAAAAAAAGATGAGTGTGTGTCAGAACTGATTTCATATACGCAAGCAGGGTGCGTTCTCCTAGGGGGTCGTATTAAACTCAGTGGCTGTCTGATGAAACATGACCGAACAGAAAGGCTGATTTTAAAATCTCCATTCATTTCAATGGGAGTGCGGGTGGTGGTGGTGGTTATGGGGACCTACAGAAAAAAATGACTGAAGGAGCCGTACATGGATCACACTATCTAAAAACAGGATAAATGTTTTTTGAGGTCTGGAGTCAATAATTTGAACATTGGGAGAAAGCCAGATAACAAGAGTGTGTTTGCTTCACCCAACTTCTACGTCCACCCAGGAGGATGTTTTAACCCTCGGTTTGTGTGTTTATTAGCAGATTTTTAATGGCTTCCAGACATGGAGCTTCAGACAAGCAAGACCTGATTAGTTTTTGGAGATGATCAAATTGTGACTTCGAAACGAATCGAAAGATGGGCCAACCTTTAACATTCTGGTTCATACGCAGAATTGCAAGGCTTGGCGGAGGTTTGCTCTCCGAGTGGTCTTGTTGAAATGATTTCCTTCCTCAGCTCATCGTTCATAGCTTACAGTTTATGTGCTTCGCAGGACATGAACCCAGTTTTCTATTTTTTCCTGAGGGAGTGAAGCGATCAGAAAGGAGCGGTCACTACCTGGCCAGGAGCTCGATTAGGTCTTGTCTGCTCATGCCGTCTGGGATCAGTCTGGGGATGGCGGCGACACAGGTACGAAAAAGATCGATCTTCGGCTTTCTCTCTCCGCTATGAAGGGAAGAACACAGGATATGCACATAGCTGGCCTTCTTGCAGGCAAGTTGTAACAGTACCACAACATTTATCTGAACTACACAGATATAAATAAATCAACACAAGGTACAATAGAAAGCGCTCACGTGATCATATCCTCTGGTTCTTTATTGGACATCTGCACGCTGGTCATGCTCATGGAGCGGCCCACCTCTTTATCCAGGTGCCTGAGGATATTATCTAGAGCCTTTCTGACCTGAGGGTAGTACAAAGACATTCCTACACACACACACACACACACACACACAACAAAACATCCTTTTTGTGTGTTCAATTCTCACAGTATTACTCACAACATACTATGACACAGTCAGACTACTATCTTCAGCACCAAGAAAAAAAAAGACCGCAGGGGTCCAAAGCTCCCGTCGCCCAGGAATGTGTATTTTAAAGTTCATCTATATCTTCCTTGAACCCAAATTAAAAACTGTTGTGTTAAACAAAAGAAGTCCAGCTGGCTCATTAATCATGCATTGATTTTGGTGTGCACCAATCCCAGGTGAGGTAGGTGTCCCTGTAAGACAAACCCGCATACCAAATTTCTAAGCAAAATCCGAGTAAGCATTCCTAAGTTATCATCCGGAAACCAAAGTGTGACAGACGAACGTACGGAAGGACGGACGCCACCCACTGCAATAGCTCCCGCCTCTATGTCTGGCTGGAGCTAAAAGCACTTCGGTCGCGGCTTATTTTGAAGAAATGCTTTTAAGTATAAAACAATGGGTGGAGATGCAAAAAAAATCCAAAAACAAACAGTGGCCGGAATACAGGCAACACAATGAAAAGACTGTAAGGACTCTAAGGACACCCTGCTCATAAACAACAGCAGAAAACGGATTATTCAGAAAGAACGACATGGCTTGGACACCATCAAAGTTCTTTGTGTTGTTTTTTTTTTTTTTTTTAGGATAATATTGAAAACATATGCTTCCTCAATGCAAAATATAAAGGCTGAGCAGGAAAGAGCAGAACCCTTACCGATGACCTTGGCCTCCTCATCAGTGAGGGTGGTGTTAAGGAAGATTTTTTTGACCCGTAAGGTGTTGCCTGAGGGCAGGATGACGCCGGTTGTGGGCATCGGTGGCTCGCCATCTTTCTGCTGGAGGCTGTCTGCTATGACCAGGAATGCCCGTAAACCAATATTCATTCTCTGAGAGAGCAAAGTGAGATGAGAGAGATGTGAGTGGGATGAAATGGAGGTTGGAGGAGAAAGAAAAGAGAGAGAAAAAAATAATGTATGTATATGTGTGTGTATATATATATGTGTGTGTGTGTGTGTGTGTGTGTGTTTGTGTTTGAGCGCGTGTTCACACCTCTGGGTTGATGGTGAATGTCTTGTGAGACTTTCCAACACACAGCAAGTCATAGATGATTTCTTTCATGGCAAAATCCAGCCTTTCCTGTATAGAACATACAACACGATCCGAAGGTCAGCTGTTCAATCCCCACCATCACCACTGTTGGGCCCTTGCTCAAGGCCCTTAAACCCTCAATTGCTCAGCTGTATAAAAATGATAACTAAGTTGTTCTGGATAAGAGCGTCTGCCAAATGCTGTAAATGTTTACTTTTACATAGTAAAGACAATGAAACAGTACTTCCATGTTTATCAGTCTCCTCTTACACAACTGTCTGTACTTCAGATTGAGTAAAGACTGTGTGTGCTTTGAACATGTCTGTATGTATACCTGGATGCACATCTGGATGCCATCACAGAGGGACATACACCGAGTGCAAGGTACCTCCACAACACAGCAGAGATAATGTAAATAATGCTCCAATATGGGTACTGGATTAAATTACCCATGTGCTCATTTAATGATATCATCTAGTACGTGGGCGTGACCAAATTAATAATAAAACTCTCTCTCTTTCATAGCATTTACAAGATTTCAAGGTCAAAGGTAACCATCTCATTTGAAATTCTATATATGGCTTACTATTTGTGTTCTATAGTAACAACATGTCTCTCCGCACTCGTTTTGAAGTTATAAAGACTCAAAATCTTGTGACCTTCATTTTAACCTTTCAAGGGCAAACAATGTCAAAGGAGAAGTGTTGCCTTCCCTATCATATGACCACCACCAATCAGGGAGAGGCGCAAGCATGCACATGCCCCCTCCATGACATGCAATGCTGCAACCCGCATCTTTACGACCCGCTACGCACGTGTATTCGCCCCCTCATACGAATGAGCTCACAGAAGCCCATGATTGGCTGGTGATCGCTGTGAGTGACAGGGAATTGAGTGTATGCCATCCCTCCCTCCCGTGAGAGCTTGAGCAATTAGCTCCCATGGACTCCTGGTTATGGATGGCCTTGGCATCAACATCTCCAGGGTGATATTCGTGCACCTTGTTAATGCGCCACTTGGGAGCTAAGCTAGTCATACATTTATTCATTGAAATCAGAACCACAAAATCAGCAAATTTAGACAAAACGACAGTAATTAAAATCAATGACTTCACAAAAGTATCTCCAGGAATAACAGCTGGAACTTACAATAAAATAATTGAATGATTCGATATGAAGTTCCCTGTTTACCTGAGCAATGAACTGAATGATCTTGACAAAGATGTTAAGTGGTGTGTCCCTGGGTACCACGCTGCGGGAGCCCTTGGGGAAAAGTGCTGAAACAATACTGAGGAGGCGACTAGAAGAGAAAGAATGAAGAGTTTATTGGCCAGTGCACATGACAGCATGCTCATGTGGTTACACCGAGTGAGGATTTTAGACTGTAGGTCTTTCTAACATCTACAGAAAGTTTCAACGGAGCCGTGTTACCTCTGTGTGGTGGTGTTGCTCTCGCACTTGATCCTGATGATGTAAACCCACAGCAGCCTGTAGAGCGACTCCAGTGCTACACGCGACATTTTGGGGTCTTTGTTCTAAAAACATGAGACGTGCAATATGAATTTTAAAGAGCATATCAGACTTAGGAAACTATTCTATTATATATTGAGCCAAACAAACGAAATCAAACTAATTGTAGTACATGCACTGATGATTGAGATTCCGGGATCAAGAACATATAGGATCATTAATATGATTTATCAAGACAAGAATGCTGATAATTCAACCCTGATCTACTCATCTGGAAAAAGCTACCGAACAAAGCAACTCTTACACCCCAGGTCCTCTGCAAACACAATTACTTATTGTGTCCAACTTCTAAAAAAAGCACTGAAAAGGTTTAATCAGTGAAGCTGTGAAGATCAATCCCTCCAGGAACTTGTCATCTCATGATCTCATGGATTCATGTGAATTCAACCAATCCTCATGCATTCTGCACGACCTTGCAATTTTAACCAATCACTAACTTTTCTGAAAATATGGCCAATCACTGTATTATATTGTATGTTTCACCAAGCACAGCAGTCCTTCACGCAAACATTGAGACATACGTCACCATACATCACTTCCTTGTTTATGCTTTTAAAGACATCAAGATACAGATGCGCGCAACTATTATTGTGATTCTCACATAATCCTGTAATTTCACTGCAATACATGCCAAATATATAGATTTAGGCACTGCGTAAAAGTGGAGCTCCCAATAGTTTTCTCCACTGATAGGAGCCTGAGGCTGGTGTTGTAAGAGTAGCTCGGCTCCTTTAAGGGCTGAATCAACTTCAGACCTGGGGGCAGGGAGAAAATAAAAAAAATAAATAGCCTTCACTGGCTGATTTTTGAATTTATTTCTATCAGTCAGTTTAATTATCTGTTTAACAACTTCGTGTTTCATATTCCCATTAATGTTTAATGTTGTTTTACTTTACAAAAGTTAGTCGGCCTAACTGAGTTAGATTGTATTTTTATTCTGTGCGAGGCTGAGTGGTGGTGTATGAGCCTCTATTTTTGGGGTCTCAGTTTTGTTAATAATTATTAATCTGTTTTCTTTCATTCTTGCTGCCCGTCATCACGCAGGTCAGCAATTAATTACAGCCAATCAACAGAAACCAAATCAGAAAAATCAAATCAGCCATATTAGGGTTATCTATAGTGAGCACATACGGACACAGGACAACCATCCAGGTCGTGTTCCATGCCCATGTTGCACAGCTCAGGAGCTCCACTAAAAACAATGCAACATTTATCACAATGTTTTTATTTATTCTTATTTTTTTTAAAACCTGCTGTAAAATGTAGTATTTAAACCCAACAATAAAAAAAGCCCACAGAATCCTGGAGGGACTGAAAGACATTCAGCACATATATGCTGGTAGCACGATTAGAAGCTAAGTCCAACAAAAATCTTTTTCTAACAGACCAATCATTTCATTGCGCATTAGCAATCACAGTGAGCTTTTTGGTGGGCAGCTTGAATGGTTCCTCCAAGCTATATATGGTTACATCTTAGCTTTTTAAATTTTTTTTCTAAACTAGTTGAACATTATGTCACCGATCTCTACACAGTTAAAAAAAAAATACAAAAATAAACCCAAAACCCACAGTAGTGAGCACCTCAGTCAAATCTTACCAAAAGCTCACAGCTAACACTGCAAAGAAGCTAAAACTGCTCCAGAAGCTCAACTGTCTAGTTTGCTATTACACCACATGGCATCAAATCACAGTGATCCACGCAGAAGACGAGGCCAATCAGACGACCTCGGAGAAACAACAGCAGCTCCCCTGACAGTCAGTCACACTCACCTGGAGAGTCTCAATCTGCTTACGGATGCTGTTGTTTGATGGCATCTGGAGCAAGTGAATGTGTGAGAGGTGGAAAAAAAGAAAGAAAAAAAAGAAAGAAAGAAAAAGATGGGGTGGGGAGTGTGATAAATGGGAGGAAACATGCATGTTAATAAAAAAGAACAAAAGATGAGAGTAAGAACTAGAGAAAACAAATATAAACCCACACAAACCAAATAAATACCGAACCATGTTAAGAACATGCGGAGTGATGAGAGAGAGATTGGAGGATTCGGTCAACACATAACCGCTTACGAAACATGGCACTGCAATCCACGGTACTCGCCATGAAACAGACTAAAGTGCACCCAGTGGGCACGGCGAACTGGAACATATTTACGTTTGCATTAATTCTCTCCCTGATGAATCTGAATTTTACTTCACTTCACTTTTGTGTAGTTAAAGTGTTTAAAGGGGCATTTTGAGTGGAAATGTGAATTTTTTTGGAAAAGCCTTGTACGCCCACTCTAAGCAGGCCTCTCTGAGTACACGTGATACACACATTTTTGGCACCTGCACGACCAGACCTGGGACAAAAGCTCGAGGCTCCAGCCGCCTCAATATGGCGAGTGTACGCTTAAAAGTTTGCATGTGTGTTAGATATATAGCGACGGGGTAAGCTAAGTGATAGATTCAGTTAAGTATCACAATTCGAATTTGAGATGAGACGGCATGGTGGTGTAGTGGTTAGCACGTCCACCTCACAGCAAGAAGGTTCTGGGTTTAATTTCTGGGCATTTATGTGTGGAGTCTGCGTGTTCTCCCAGTGCTTGTGTGGGTTTCCTCCGGGAACTCGGAGGAAACTTCACTCAGTCCACACACATGCACATCAGCCTAAATGTTGCTTTAAATTGACTGTAGGTGTGAGTGTGAAAGGGAATGGCTGTGTGTTGCGAGCTGTTCGAGGTGTACCCCACCGCTGCCCAATGTCGGCACAGATAAGCACCAGCCTTCCCGTCCTAGTAGGATTAAGAGGTTAATGAATGAATGAAATCATTCGAGGGTTTGAAACGTTGCCGTTCCTCTATAGTCCTATAGGTAGTGCACTCTATATTAATCACACAGTCAGGCAACACAGCGTCCCACGTGGTAAGACTGACGTATTTGCTAATTTTGTGCAGAAAAAAAACTTTTTTCTCCATGGTTCAAGGTTTTAAAACTGTACTACAAATCGAATGGGTATCGTGTGATATATATCGGGTGGTACCTGGTGACTCCCTTCCCTATATGCGGAATTGCCCAGACAGTAAAAACAGAGCGGAGTACGATTCACTACAAATTACAAAGTTACGACTGATTTAAAATTCCTTTGCTGCTTGTGCAGTAAAAAGATGAGGAGCAGCACTATAACCGGAGTAGGAGATTTTATTTACGGGTCGTTCCCACTGTCTGATAAGAGAAAAGTGATTATATAGTCAGGAAAACACCCCTTTAACTGCTTCCAGTTCAGATTTATACCATAACTGTGAAGTGTGATATAAATTTAACACTCATGTACCTTACACATCATTCCCCGTCAATACGGATGTAAAAATGATTCAAGCAGATGTTCTTTAGATGTTTATAAAACTCATAGACTGGCTATAACAAACATGAACCCGTGCATCCTTGTTTTTCGGCAGCCGACACAATGGAATATGTTTAGATTTTCCCGTAAATCAGAAAAACTGATATAAAATTCTCAGGGTACAATGAATTTTAGCATTACGCAATACACTGTAGCAATAAGAAGAGCGGCATTATTGCTAAAGGAGCACTGTGATTATTAATAAGCAGCGGGACACAAAGATGGCAATGTAGAGCTTAGAAGCAGGTGGAGCGTCAGCTGGTAGAGTTTGATGCAGAAAAGGGGAGGAGACGTCAGCAAAAATAAGAAGAAAGCAGTAAGAACCGCTGGAGTAAAAAGGAGAGATCATGGATCAATCAGGAACCCCATACTGGGCCAACAAACCACAAGCCAGGGTTCTAAAGGTGCCTCTACCCACCAATCATAGCAACTCTGCTTTCTTCATTGAGTCTATACATAGATTGATTACATGCACAAAACAAGGAAAAGCTCAGATCGGATCAGAAACCTGTTTGGATTACAGGAGCGACAGGAGGCACCTCGTACAACACAATCAAAGGGAATAAGCTAGGATTAAAAACGCTAATAGAACTAGCCACTCCCAGAGGATTAAACGGGGGAAAAATTACACTGAATTACAAGCACATGATCACGACATCGAATTTAAATCAGGGGATCCTAAATCACATCATCGGGAGGAAAAAGCAAGGAAAAGATCCAAAACTTTATAACGGATCACATTTTATTAAGCAGCATGCTACTTATTTTCAGCCTTTTCAACACACACGCACACACGTACATTATGAATGCGACATCCATACAGGTTTAGTAATACTGATACAGGAGTACTCACTGTCATGTATTATTCAACAAACTGATTCTTTCAAATATTTAAAAGCGGTTAACATTAACCACTACACTACTGTAACCGCGCAGGCAACAAACGGCCCGGACCGCCAGTTTCCAGCAGTTTAATACTAAAATCAACTTGTTAACTAAGTGTAAAGCATTAGGAGAAACATTTATCTGAGAATATGACTGAATGAAAACTTAACAGGGGAATTTTTTACTGTACTGTTCATGTTGTACCTTTAGGTGTGAGAGGCAGTTCTGCAGAAAGATGTGCCAGTTATTGAGGAAAAATTGCTTTTGACTGACACACAGCAAACATGTGACCAGAGGATACAGTGCCTAGAGAGACAGAGAGACAAAAAAAGAGAGAGAAAGAGAGGGGGGGGGGGGTGGTTGGACATAGTAAGTAGGTGTAAAGTTCACATCTTTCTATCAACAGAATCTGAATCCAACACGTATCCTGTATCCAAAATCACTCAATACTCACCATACAGTGAGTTCACATTTTTGTAGTGGTGTCTGAATGCAAAGTGAGAACTAAGTAATGCACTCAATGTATCCCATAATGCATCGTGAAAAGTAATGCACTAGCAATGGTCACTAATCAAGCAATATATACATCATGCATTGTGATTGGGCTGCTGGGAAAAAATGAGGAGGAGAGAAACGTGAGCGTGTCCTATAAAGGTATGGAATATTACTTATAGCGTTAAGCGAAATAGACAGTCAAGTACATTCAAAAACAAAGGGGGAAAAAAAGGAAACCAAAAAAATTTAAATAAGCCAAAATGGAGCAAGACATAAAATATATCCTAATAAATGTTTTAATAAAATATATCATACAATGCCGAAAAAGAAACCGAGCCTCAAATTTATTTAGGGCAGCAGCAAACCACCAGCTCACCATGGCACCGAGGAGCAGTGTCCAAAAGTGTTTTAACACCGTTGAGCTCATTATATAATCCTCTGCATGTAACTCCCTATATAGTGAGAAGGGGTAGTGAATGATTGAGCGATTTCGGACAGGTAGTCCCTACGCTGAAACCCCGCAAAGTGGGCCAAACCCCTCAAGCCACCAGGGGTCATTTTGGATATAAATTGGCTTGTGTAGTTACCCAATGAACTGAAAATGAAGTGACTTGGGTAGCTACCCAGTCCCAAAATCCACAACAAAAATGGTGACGTCAGTGATGGCACTTTTGAGTAAGTGCGTGGAATTTAACTATGCACAAGTGGACGGACAGCACTGACTGGAAGAGACCTGTTGTAGTAAGCTGGTTAACGTCACCACAGAATTAATTGTCTTATACCTATTAAACATGAACCTGTCTGGATATATGCACTTATACACGGTGTTATCCCTTCCTGTTAAAAATACTTCAAATAAATCAGGCTTAACAGGAAAAGGTTCATTTAATCCCACTAGTCACCTCGCCATTTAGTTTCTTTACAGCATGGCTATTTAGCATCATTCAGTATAAATAAGATCCAAGCAGCCAGTGATCAAAAGTCCCGAGTGGCGCGTCAACAAGGCGCGCGACTATCAACCCGGAGATCCGTCACAGCCATCCGTGTCCGTGAGTCCATGGGAGTTAATTGGCTTTCGTAGGAGGAAGAGATGTCATACGCTCACTACCCTGTCACTCACAGTGCTCACCAGCCAATCATGGACATCTGTGAGCTCCTTTGTACACAAGGGGCAGACAGGGCTTTCTCTCGGAGTGTCAAACTGCCCCAAATACGCAAGCGCAGTGGTTCATAAAGAGGCAGGTGGCAGCGTTGCATGTCACAGAGGGGACATGTGCATGCTTACGCCCCTCCCTGGTTGGTGGTGGTCGTGTGATAGGGAAGGCAATACTTGATGGGTGGGAATTGGATATTTAGATTTTTCTGATTTTGTTATACTAATTAATCCCACAAGGGAAATTACTGGCACTGCATTTAACCCATCCGGAGTGAGCACACACACACACACACACACACATATAATCAGTGAGCACACACACTCGGAGCAGTGGGCAGCCACACACATATTGTGGCGCAGGGAGAGCAGTTGGGGGTTCGGTGCCATGAAGGTGGAGGCAGGGAAGGTCCAGCTCACTCCCCCAGCACCACCATTTTTCCTGCTGGTTCGGGAATCGAACCAAAGACCTTCCGGTTCCAAAGTCGCTTCTGTAAATTCTGTAGATTTTGTAAATATTAATCCCCAAATGATTAAAATTACGAAGAAGAATGTGGGGGGGGGATAAATAAAAAATTGAGCAAAAGTGAGCGCGCACACACACAACCAATAACGTTACAGTGAATTTTAGATGCACTCAGAATAGTTACACGTTAAAGTTAACGAGTATTTAACTCGCACTGCACTGGCTGGACATTCCGCACTGATACGATGAGCGAATTTCCAGTTCATGTCCATGCAATAAACACGTGTTTAAACCAAGAAGCGTCTTAAAATACGTTTTCCCCAATGAAGACATTCTGAATTAAGAAAAGGGGCGGGGCTTACAAAATGAGTAGGCATACCTGACTCCTTGCACTTTTTATAGAACCAGAAACAAGGGATGAGCCATGGTTTTGTTTAGTTTTTTCTTGTTTGTTTGTTTTTTTAACAGTCAGTAGATCCTGCTTATTTCCACCAGCGAGCCACTTATCACACATCAGTGACTAATCACACTGCCTTCCTCAGAGATGTAAAGCCAACCTCCACTTTTTCAAATTCACAGTTACCCCTACTGTCTAGTGATCACCCCATCCAGACTCTAGAGCTAATTTCCTTTTTTGAAAAGATGCTCCCAAAAATAGCGGCAACGTCAGGATTTAAAAGTCACATTCGCCCTGACAACATGCCGGATGCTTTCATGTCTCGTTTTATCGATGAATTTCTGCTACGCAAAAGACTGTAGCACATTTTTACTGTTCATAAACTCAGACACACAAAGACACTGCATGAGACAAGCGTTTACCAATGAGTGCTTCTTCCTGGAGCTGAGGTCGAAAGTAGTCTGGTAGAGCATCTCCACAAAGTTCTTCAGGCACGGCACGTTCACCTCGTTCTTCACAGCCTTAAACACACACACACACACCTCTGTGAGTTGGTTCCATTAATATAACAATCCCATAACTAATAAATGCACCTAAATTATACCAATACTGTAGATAGACAGACAGACCGATAGATAAAACTGGGGCATTTAGACAGTGGCTCCAACAAAGAGATAAGAACTCACTCACACACACCCGCACAGTTACAATTCAAATGTTTAATTCAAGTATTCAGTCACAGTGACCTCATTATTTTATATATTTATTAAAAAGAAATAAAAAATCAACTAAATGCCTTTTAGTGTTGTATCTGGACCAAAGGCGAAAGGGATGTTATCAGCACCCAGTTTAATCAGCCTGTACCTCTGCTAAAAGTCCTCACAGACAATGATTTGTGGAAGTGTTCCTGAGACCATGCAGTGACAAGCCATGACAGAATCAGGCCTGTTTTTAATGAAGTACCATCTGAGGGCCCAAAGATCACAGGCATCCAACAGTTATCTTAGTCCACGTCCCTTTCTTCAGAATCTCTAAATCTTGTGATGATATTATGTACTGTTGATTATGAGATTTTCAAAGCCTTAGTGGTTTTAAATTGCTGAACATTATTCCAAAATATTCCACCGTTTGAAGATACAGGTTCTTTTTTCTTTGTTTTTGCAGACTGGTGATCTGAAAAATTACTGCCCATCTTTAAAAAAACTTTTTTTTAATTAACTTTTTTAATACCCAATCAGTGACCTATCTGTTGCATATTAAGCAAAATAGTTCTTCACTCAGAGTCAAAGATCTCTGCCCAGCACAAATAGATTATTATTACTTTCCATAGTTATAATGAAATGTCTCCCCCTAGTGGGCAGTAAATGGACATTTTGCCCCCAGATTACATAAAGATAAGACAATTTTTCTGAATTTCAGGATGATTTTTTTTTTTCAGAATGATGCACAGGTCACCTCCAAAATGTAATGGGTTCTTTTCAGGCCCAGGCCCCACCCCTCCACCGAGTGTAATGAAAATGAGATTAGTAGCTTTTGCATAATCCCGCTAACAGAGATCTCCTAATAAATGCTTGTTAAAAAGCCATCAATAAATTCCTGGGTCCAGATCTGCTTCACAAGGTTACAGGTTGTTGCCAGGCCCATATCCCACCGCACTAGTAAAAGACAGACAGTAGTTTGCATAATCCTAGTAACAGACTGACAGACAAACAAATAAACAGACGCTGGTGAATACAGAACCTCCCCGTACAAAGTCAATCATCTTTCTCTTACATTCAGGACTCCACTGAAAAATCAGAGAGCTGAAAGTTCAGCTGTCTTTTAGCAAAGCCTAATTAACTTTGCAAAGCACCGTTATACTAGTGCTGTGGCTGGGAAACATTCAGCACTATCCCAAAGATAAGGTTGCATATTTGCGTCTGGGATAAATAAGTCATATTTTGTGGTTTCTCTTTGGAATGCAACTCCCATAAATTTTTTTTTAGAAAAGTCAAATAGCCAAAATTGAGTTCAAAGCACGTAGCCAAGTACATCTCAGGCTCAAACGCATATATACAAAAACCACATCTAGTAAATGAGCAGTGAGATACTTACAGCAGCTACAGGGATGAGGATCTCCACAAACAAGCCAGCGAGAGCGTGTTTTATATCCTTGTCTTTCACCTCAAGGAAATACTGGGCACATTCCTGCATACAATAAAAATATATATAAATAAATACATCATTTATTGCAATAAAAACTTTAATCACTGGCGTATCAATAACTTAAGTACGAGACGTAGAGTGTTACAGAGCGCTGTGTGTGTCTGTGCCCACCTGCATGAACTGGAAGGAGGCCTCGAAGTCTTCCACGGGGTACATTTTGACTCTGAAGAACTTCATGCCCATGATGAGGCTGATGATGCTCTGCACCACGTGAGGACTCTGTTCTTTCTGCCGCAGCTCTTTCAGCTCTGTGATGAACTTCTTACGCACGGCCTGAAACCTGCGCACATCCACACCGCCAAATGACACACATCTGCGCCAAGATAACCCTTCCTACACGTGTACTGCTAGGCGCGTGCGATACTACGGAGTGCTCTAAACTCAATACACTCCTAATCCTGTCACATTCAGACTCTGGACTATCAGCAACTCCCTTATGTACATTATATTTTAAACACAATTATAAGAATAAGTAGCTGTAAACTAAATAAATAAGTAAATATATAATGGCATGGAGCACTCGCAGGGTAAATCACTTTTTATTACTACTATTGCAGCACTAAGTAAAATTAGATTACTGGGTGCTTTGTGGAACTGTGCTGGAGATTTAGGATGTGTTGAAGGTGAATTACGGCAGCTGTAAATGTGTCTGGGGCTGTTCGGGATGTTCTTTACTTAACTCTCCGTACTGTACCTTCCTACTCGGATGGTGTGAGAAGGGAACAGTAATGAGAAGCTTAAAGGTTTTGAGTGAAATCCCGACTCACTTGGACTGTGTGAGAACTCCGATGACCTCGGCGTACAGGTCTGCAATGATGTGCACATTACCAGTGTTAGGGCCAGAGTACCTGTCAAACGAAGCAACAAATTACTATATACACACATCTTGTGTGATACATTTTGTCTTTTGCACTCGTAATTCCTAGATAAAGCAAAGAAACTGCAGCTTCAACAACTTGGAATTTCCTGTTGTGGCCAACCAGAAGGCCAAGCTCAAAATGTCCGAGACCCTCCAGCTTTTATCGCTGAAGGGTTAAACAAATAATATATGGTAAGCAACCGAGAAAGTAGGTCTGAGTTGGAATTTAAAGTAGGAGTGGGAGATGTTTATTAATTCAGTAATTATGAATGAAGGGCAGAAGGCTGTGTGATGAAGTGTGTTGCTGTCTGTAAACTTCTTTCTCTCTGATGAAGGTACTTGTTGGTTTTAAGTACGAATGTGTTTAAAAAAAGCATGTGGGTTTTATTTCATGTTATCCTAGAAATAAGATCCCAGTAAACCCCCAAATATATGACTGAAATGGAATTCTTGTTTGGGAACTCAGGACGTTAAACTGGCCACTCGCAGCGAGGGTAGAGGAACATTCCCTTCTTTAAATGGGTCATCCTGTACGTGCAAATATTTACTTTAACACTTAATCTCAATCAACATGCAGACGTACTGCCTTTTAAACCTGTACCACTAAAAAGGACACCGTTACCAGCTCCGACTTCACACTTCTGAGATAAGTCATGATGTACACACACTTCTTAATAACTGTGTGAGGACAGTGCAAGAAAAGTCCAAACCGTGGCTTTGATCAGGAATCTTGAATCAAGGCAGAATCGATATCCTCCGCTGAATAAGCACGTAGTATAAAATTTTCCAAGAGTCTTCGTTTTAATTTAGACGAGGAAGGTTGAATTCAGGAGTGTGAATGAGTTTATCACACGGCAGCACAACAGTGTTAAAAGTCACCCGATCACTACTTCACTGCTATAGAAATGTTTAGAAGTTGTCTGCTTCAGAAATGAATTGTGCGGTTTATTATGGATTTTAACTGAATTCAGATATCACAATAAAAATGTCTGATTGGCTACTACTTCTAAAATATTTAAGTTTCTTTTACATTTGGCGTCTACATAATTAAATTGTGTTCATAGCTAAAGTAGAGCTTTTAAGAAAAATAAACGGTTTTCTCATCATTTCTTATTAATATCTAATGAATCATAGTTTCTCTGATTATTTCTATAACAATATTTCACCTGTTCTCTTTTTTTAAGACTTTAAAATAAGCAGAAAGGTTATGGATGAAATACTTTTGGAAGAAAAGTGAAACCCCTTATTAATAGATATATAAGTAGAGAGACAGACGTTCTCATTCAGGGTTTACTCAGCACTTCTTTTCCTGTCTCTAGTATTCATTAAATAAAAATGAATGAATGATCCTAGAAGATGCTGGGACGGACGGACGGCCCCACGGGTGACACTGCTCTCCAAACCGACCTCGTTCATGCTGGCTGTGAAATGCTAGCATGGATACAAACTCTCAAAGTCACGGAAAATGGCCACCCCTTTTCCTTTCTCTCTACATGTATACACTACAAACACAAAAAGTCGAGGTATTTTTCATGGTGTTTTCACTCTTTTGTTCAAGGGTAAACTAACGTCTCTCCCTGGTTGTCTTATTTTTGTCCTTTACAACAAATTAAATGCAAAACAAATGCAACGATCCTTTTCTCCTTCTTCAAACTCTTTAGGATGGTAGAATTTCCTCTGAGTGCTCGTCACCACTCCTGTTAAAAAGCAGCAGTCAATCTGATATGATCTTTTTCATTTTTTTTAAATAGGGAGCAAGGGGGAGAACAAAAAAAAACAAAACAAACAAACAAAAAAAAAAACGAGCTTTTATTTTGGTTGTTGTTTTAGCCGAACGCTGGCAGACTGAGAAAAAAAGTTTGTAACCCGTCCATACTGGGAAATTCCAGCCAATCAGATTTCATGTACTGTCACTGCCACATAAAGACTTATTGGCTCATGTCTTATGTGCGTGTGCAGATATATGTGCAAAACTTACCCCTCTTTGTGTTTAAAGTGCTTGAAGGCCAGGTTAAGGACCTCATGTACTAATGCATCTGGTACAGGATGAAGAGGAATCTGAGCAGGACAAAAACAGCATCATCACCAACAATAAGAGCACGAGGTGAAGATGAGGTCTGATACAGATACACCCTGACAGAGAACCTAAAGGCATCTCTTTACAACACGCACCTGTTTCAAAACCTCCACTAAAACTAAACAAAAAATGAAGTCTATGGCTAAGTCCCGCCTCTCCAGTAGGTAGTCTTTATCCCGATGCTGTTCGTCCCTGGAGCAAAAAAATAAAACAGTTCAAATTGTGTAATCTAAAGAAACGAGTACTGACTAAACAACTCATACTTTAATAAGCACAAAAATTAACCGTGTGTGTGTGTCTATATATATATATATATATATATATATATATATATATATATATATATATGGAAGCCACACCATAAGTGTGTGTGTGTGTGTGTATACCCTTTTGACTTGGTGCTGGATCTGGGTCTGTATTCGTAGGACTCATCCTCAGTGCCACTCTGCCTTCGGTACCAGTCGAACAGCGTGCGCAGCAGCGAGGGCAAACAGTGTTCCGCTATCGAGCTCATAGAGCTTATTAACTACAACACACACACACACACACACTATTGTACTTATTAATAACCTTTAAACCCTTAAAGCTAGCCTGGAATGTATGGGGTGGAGCAGGGCAGGGCGCAACAAAACAGTTAGCATTTTTTATTAGAAACCATAAATGAACAGTTAATTCTCTTTAAAAGTATCTTTAACATATTTGATAACTTTGGTGCAGCCAGTCACAAGAGATTAGTGAGAATGCAAATTCAAACAACCACAGGACACATTTGGTGAAGCTCCGGTCATATTTACGGGTTGGTTTATAGAATAATACAGTACTTTGGTGATGGAGTGATTATTGATTAAAGAAGTGCAATATTACAGTTAGAGAAATGATACATGGGTCATTTCTCAGAATAAATTTTGTCTACCATGGATAGCATCTCCATTTACACTGTCCACATAAAGGCTTTACCAGGTTACCGCCAATGTGATTGAGGTAATTACCCACAATGCAGTTAGTTCTGTACTTACATAGCCCTGGATTGGTCTCAGCATGCATGTATTTCAGTTCTTTTAAAGAAATCGCTGAAGTTTGTTAAAACGCAACATGGCGGCCATTCTTCGTGTAGGACAGCTGTGTACATTAGCAGCCAATAGGTTGAAGTCGCTCCTTTATGAAGTTGGGCGTTTCGTAATAAAAGCCTGATTAATCCACTATATAAGCAGAACCGTCAGGAGGGACTTTAGGAGTTAAACTTTGAGCTTGGTGAGGTTCGGAAATGGCTGCGCTACATAAATTCGTAAAACATTTAACTTTGGGTGGTGTAGTGGTTAGCACAACCGCCTCACAGCAAAGGTCCTGGGTTCGAGTGCCAGGCTCAGCAAGCTCGTTTCTGTGTGGAGTTTGCATGTTCTCCCCGAGCTTGCATGGATTTCATCCCGGTACTCGGGTTTCCTCTCACAGTCCAAAGACATGCACATTAGGCGAACTGGCTGATGTTGTGTGTGTGTGTTGCCCTGCAATGGTCTGTCGAGCTGTTCAGGATATACCCCACCTTCGCCCAGCGTCGGCTGAGATAGGCTCCAGCCTCCCCACAACCCTAATAAGATTAATTAGGGCGAATAAATGATTAAAGATTTCACTTTGTCACAAGAGCAAAAACTAGAATTGAAAGAGCAAAATATTTCAGACAGACGATTCGATCCTGTTTCCTTTAGGCTGTGATTAATCCACCACTACAAGAGTGCTCGCCCTTCCCAGAATCCTCTGCACTAAGCAGCAAGTAGCTGTACTCTTTCCCATCAATATTTCACCGTTTCCCGTTAGAAAAGCAGTGACATGCTGAGGTACAGATCATTAACTGTGACATGAAATTAAAGATCATTTGTGAAAGTATTTATATTTTAAATCTTTCGACTGATCTGCTACATTTTCGTATGGTTATCGTTGTTATATTGGACCAAAACCAGCCTCGACTGTCCCATGGGAAAACGGAAAGGAACCATCAGACCTATTGTGTTCAAAATTTCCTTTGAAATCTTGTAAAGGTTCAGTTTTGTGCGAGGTCAACACAAATAAAAAGAGCTAGCACAGTCAGCAAGCTGGGCTTTCCAAACATAGTGGCCTCTAAGTCAACGAAAACAAAACCGGATTCTGGGAAGGATCGGCATCTTTACACAACACTACAGCAGTCTTAACTTGTTTTGGATTAAAAGAAGCCAAATATGAGGCGTGGTTATTAAATAAGGAGACCGATGATGTCATTAAATTTTAATGAAAAAAAACATCTCAATGAATTTCCCCATTAATATCTTCCTGTATCTCCACACCACCGTGTTCGGGTCAGAGCAGTGCAGCAGCTCGTCTTCTGTTCGTTTTCTCAGAGCTGTCGTTGTTCCAGGGGTTTTTCTTTGTGGTCTTCGGGACAACCTGAAGATTTAAACTAACCTCTGTCATGTTAGGATTTTTTCGGCAAAAGTGCCCGAGCAGTCTTCTTTTGGGAACCATTTCTGTAATCGTTCTGGTGCTGACTCGTCAATCGCTTTCAAAGATTTGTTCAATTTTTGAACATTTGTTTCCGTTCATGACAGGAATGGGCGTCCACGATACTCAGCACCTTTCACTCCCTCTCACTCATTTGCTGAGCCACTTAATCCTACTTGGGTTGCAGGGAGGCTGGAGCCTATCTCAGACACTGGTTGAACTCGGGGTACACCCAGAACAGCTTAGAAAGACCATCGCAGGGCACTGTTTAATCAGCTCTACATTATATTTCAATATCACTATTAACATGTTGTTGCTAAATACTCCCGGAGATGAAACATCAAAGAAAATATTAATTTTAGCGACCATTAATTTTTTCCTATAAAGGTATTAGCATATACCACACAGACCCATACTACCATACTACAGAGGGGAACATAAAACACTGAAATGAGAAACCCGGCTTGGTGAAGATGAGTTTACACACTAATCCAAACTTTAGAATATACTACAAGGAAACAAACACAACATTTTATTTATAAAGCGCATGATAATCAAGAGACTGCCAGCTAGAGGGCGTGAGATAAACTGTCACTTTGATTTAAGTATTATCCCCTCCGAATAATGATTTTTAATCCAAAGAGAGCAGACCAATCAGATCAAACCATTCCTGTGTAGTTTATACTAATATCACGTGTCTGATAATAATCGCCCATAAGTATGTCACTGTGGCTCTGGAGGGGTTTAGGCTCTGTGCTGAGCATACTGCTGCAGCAATACGCAGGGCCAAGGGGTGTGGCCAGATATATACATGCAACGCTGCATCATTACAGCAAGAAAGCGCAACAGTGCTGCTCCGAAGTCAGACAATATTAAAGCGTGTACAAAGTGCAAAACAGGTGAACAGATCGAGCTTACAGCGGCAGGCACCACGCTCACCACAGACAGTTAGAGAGTATCAGCGATCCCCAATACTATCGTAAATCGTCTCGCCCTGAGCGTGAGGATGACTGACTGTGTGGTAAAGGGAATGATGCCGCCGAGAAGAGTTATATAACTGCTCCCTCTGCCCTGCATGCATTTGGCCGACACACTCCGGCACCCTGCGGTGATGTATTGCTGCGGATGACGCAGCGATTCCCGGGTCCAAGACGCGCACGCAGCACGTCCACTGCTTCTATTTAACGTCTTACCTGATCAAACTGCGCATCTTCCCCCCTCTGCAGAGATCTGGATAAAAGCTTCTCCTGGACAGGAAACGGATGATTAGTCATCGGGGCAGGATTTCTCACATGACATGAAATATTAATCTCAGTTGCCTAGCAAGAAAATCCTAGCAGCCAAGAATAACAAACACACACATATGAAAGTCATGTCTGGATGGATAGATGGAGGGATAAGCAACCGGCTGAGTGTAGCAGCTTACTGTAAATCAGCTGCTTATATAAAATCAACACAAGTGTGTGTCGTGACTGCAGTCCAGTTCTTAGATAGTGCTTAGGATAAACTGTCTACAGCAAAATGTTATCTGCCTTTTTTATGGTCTGATACATGAGATCTGATATGGAAAAAAAGACACATCAAGGGTCACTTTAATTTTGTTGAGGTACTGAATGAATCTGTAATGCTCCTTTATACCAACAGGTGTGACGAGTGACGAGGCGTCAGGCCACCCCTTGATTTTTAGTCTGTGTGTGACACTGAGCCTCGATTTCAATGATGGCATTGGACTCAATCTCAACTTATGCAAATTAGATACGACAGGGTTACCTCACTTCCTGCTTAAAAATGCAGAGTTTTATTATGATGAGGATGTTTGCACAGTACTGTGAATCATATATAAATATCTCTGTTCTCAGAAAACGCAAAAATGAGCATGTGTGACTCGGCTTCTGAGGAATTTATTTACTTCCTTCCTCGGATCGTTATTTTTAATGAGTGTAACCTGAATGTTTGTCTCTCACTGGCTGGTTAAGGCAGTGTATTATGTTGTTGTTGCTGGGGGTGTTTTATATCTCAGTGGTACTGACCAGTGGTTCAGCCATGACCACCTCGATCTTCTTCTCGGCGAGCACGGCGAACTCTGCGAAAAGGCTCTTGATGACGAACTCCCCGGGCTTGAGCTCCGGGTCGATGGTGATGCTGGACATAGCTACGGCGTGAATGCTGCGCTTCTCCCAGCTGAGTGGAACGGACAGAGCCGTATGGCGTCTGTTAACGCTGGTGCTGCTGCTGCTGCTCACTGGGACAGAGGCTGAACACAGACACAGAGAGAGAGAGAGAGAGAGAGAAAGAGAGAGAGAGAGAGAGAGAGAGAGAGAGAGAAGACAAGCTCAAATCAGCTTCGGATTTAAGCACGCACTTCCCCCGGCACAGCGACGCCCAACCTCATCCTTCACTCCAGTAACCAGAAGGAAGCATAAAGACCTTTTAGGTGTTTCAATAAAGCTTTCATCATGAAGATTACATCAACGTCTACACATGCGCGCGCACACACGCTCACGCAAAAACAGAAATCCTGTGATATAAACACACACCGCGACTTGTCACTTCCTGCACACTACATTTCGCCAGATGTCAATACATCTGTGTGTGTGTGTGTGTGTGTGTGTGTGTGTGTGTGTGTGTGTGTGTGTGTGTGTGAGTGTGAGTGTGTGTGTGTTTATACATGTTTGATATAAAAGCCGTCCCGACTTGTTTGCTTCCATGGAAATAAGTGAAAAACATCTTTCTCCCTGAACATCATTCCAGGCAAACGTCATCTGCTTCTTAAACAAAAAGCATACACACACAAAAACAGGTGGATTGCGCAGTCAATCTGTCCTAATGAGGCTGTCCTACAGGTCCTGCTCCATTAAACACCAGAGATACACCCACACATTGGATTTTGGATAACTTCTGTGCTCGTTGTTATATAAACGACTGCATGACATCCTTGTTCATCAGACTTAAAACAGGAAGAAACATACGCTCCCAAAACTCATAACTGACACTGAAATTACAACACAAGAACTTTTCATCAACATCTTACAATGCTGGATGTGTGTGTGTGTGTGTGTGTGTGTGTGTGTGTGTGTGTGTGTGTGTGTGTGTGTGTCCAGAGCACAAGCTCCAGTGAGAGAATGCGAGTCATGTGTCTAGCACTGCTCCCCCACCCGGCTGAGGAAATCCCTGTCCTTCTGCCCTCGCTTGCTGGGAAAGTTAAGTTAAAAAAAATAAAAGTGCCTAGAAAACAATGAGAGGAGGCTAAAGAAAGACCTATAAAGTGTTGCGTTCTTCAGAAGAGGAAAGCTTAAGGATCACACCCAGCATCAAGTGTATCTCTCACACACACACACACACACACACACACACACACACACACACACACACACACACACACACTTCCATCAGTGAAGAGATGTGACAGAAGACTGCAACTGTGTGGTGTGGTATGTATTTAATTACTGCCACCACCATTTCCACCTTCTCCTGGAATTAAAATATAGACAAGAGATCGAGCTCTTCTGCAATATCGTCATGGCGATACCAAAATGGCTCCAAAATAGGAAACTACAGGGGCAGTCAGAGTGCACTGAACCTCCGCCCTACAGAATGGATAACATGGTAACTCGGCTCTATGTGGGTTCTTGATTTAATTACCCACGTGCTCGTTCTATCGTACATGGACATCAGTAAGTTGGAGAAGAAAGCATTTCTTTCTCTTTTGAAGGATTCATATTGACAGCTGCGTTTTGACCTTTCATGGTCACACAAGAAAACTGTTTCATTTGAAGGTCTGTATATGGTTTTCTATTAGTGTTACAGCACCTGGTATTGCCAGGTGGTCTCCCATTCAAGTTCTAACCCGGCCCGACCCTACTTAGCTTCCGAGATCAGAAGAGATCGAGCGAGATTAGACTGGTCTGGCCGAAAGCATAAGGGGCCAGTGGTGTAGTGGTTAGGAAGTTCGTACAGGTTATTGAAATACACAGGATAAAGTGCAGTGGTTAGGGTGCAGGCCTTATGATCGGGAGAACGTGGGTTTGAATCCCTGTTAGACCCTCAAACTTCCCTCTTAACCACAAATCTGTGGTTAATCACCATCACTATCGGTATGTTTATCTCTGTAGATCAGTGAAGTCTCTGCATGTGAAGACCTACAAGCTTTTCCCTTGTTCTAAAGGCAAAGTCACTATGATACGTATATTTATATACTACTGGTATATAAACATAAAAATACATACATACACACACACACAAATATACATACACACACACACATACATATAAATATATATAGACAGTTTATAAAAGTCCCGCCTCCTTCCACCTCATCGTATGTGCTTGAATGCTTTCTGTCAACGTCACTGGAGGAAGCTTTACCTTTGTTAATATATATTTTTGAATATTGGGAGGTGATACACTATGAAGAATGTAACCTAAAAAGTTTAAATAAATAGGCAACAAAAAGTGTCGAATCCAACACTTTACAGGGCGTGAAATTTATAAGGGGTGATTATGCAGGGGTTGCTTTACGTTTTAAAAAGTTTTTAGTTTAGAATTTTTTTTTTATTAAATATAAATAAAAATAACAGGCCAAAAAAGATAACAGGCCAGTTGCAAACTATTATTATTATTATTAGTATTAGTATTATTATTATTTATTGCTAAAATCTAAAAGGAATTAAATGATTTCGTTGTATATTACTTTAGATTCTGGAGAACTTTAGTGACGCACATGCTCACGGGGCTATAAATAAACCTGCTATTGCTTGAGTTTTTGGACAGAACGTATAATATTTGTTTGAACACAAGCGACTCGCCTCCCCGCACCCTCAGCACTTGCATTACATCATGCAAGATGCTGAGGTGTGAATGAAAATAAAAAAGATTCATGAGTGGGATAAAAAAAAAAAACAATCCTGCACATTCTCTATATTAAACCCTCATAGAGTATACTGCACACACACACACACACACACACACACCTCTCACATCAGTCCCATTATCATCTCACATTACAGTCGGCTATTTAAGGACAGACGCCGAATCAGACGCTGAAACCATCTCTTCTGTATATGAAAGGGACATGAGCATTACATACACAGTCATCTCGCTCAGATCTGAACTTAGGCACAGGTTACATGAACACACAGACACACACATGCATATTGAGCTGGAACCCGTAAAAGCTGCAGATTTATTTTTATGAATATTTCCATACAGCAAATAAAGGTGATGGCGTGCAATCGACTTCACGCACTTCTCACATGCATGGTTTTGCTAATAGAACCACAGATTGGGACACTTAGTCTAAATGTTCAAGTTAAACAAACAAAATGTAAATCAAGCCATTAGAAAGTCAAAACCTTCCCTCAAAACGATACACAGGTTTTATGGCCTGGTTTTGTGTACATTAAAATTGGTAGGCTTTAGTCCGCTCAGAAATCTTTGTGAGTCCCGTGGTGTCCACCTGCACAAAGGTTTTTGGAAAGCACATCGTTTTGGACCATATGATGGTGAAACAGACTGAAATTTGTTCAGACTGCGAGAAGTATTCAGTAGCGTGTGCAAAATCCTAAATCCCATAAATAAAGTGAAAAAAACTCACACAAACTAGTGTTCCATTAGCGAAGCCGTACTCGTATGCATTTAATATCCTTTTTATTCAGTTCTGAAGATATTTGGAAGTGAAAGCACTCAAATGCAGAATATTTTTATACATGTTCAGGACATGTGATCTGTTTAAACCATTTAACACGTCCTGGTGTACCATCTCGCGTGCACAACTTTTCAGTACAAAATTTATTTTTATAGAAACAAAACAAAAACATATTTGAAAAAATCTGTGCATTATTTTTTAATTATAATCTTTAGAATATTTACAGAATCATACATAACAGAATCGCAATACAAATCATATCAGTACCACGGTATCATTATATCGTAAGGAGACTGCATTCCTTCTGGCTATAAACTGTAAATTAACGCCGGAGTAGGAGATCACCCAGGTAAGTGGTATTTCTGTCATGTCATTTTCTTAACCGCTTAATCCTAATTAGGGTCGCGGGGAGGCTGGCGCCCATCTCAGCCTACTCCGGG
>JAOUQZ010000033.1:6630639-6642377 GCA_028564935.1 Neosilurus hyrtlii | reverse complement strand
GACCTGCGCATGCGCGAGATGGATATATCCAGTGCTGAAGCACCGCCTCTGGCGGTCAGTAAGGATGAAATAGAACTATATCTACATCCATCCACCCACTCACCCATCACTTACCTATCCATCCATCCACCAACAACATATCCATCCATTCACCAATAACATATCCATCCATCCATCCATCAACCAACAACATATCCATTCAACCCCCAATCCATCAACTAAAAACATATCCATCCATCCCCCAATCCATCAACTAAAAACATATCCATCCATCCCCCAATCCATCAACTAAAAACATATCCATTCAACCACCAATTCATCCATCCATCCACACACCAATCTATCACCCAACAACATATCCATCCATCCATCCATCCATCCATCAACCAACAACATATTCATCTGTCCCCCAATCCATCCATCAACCAACATATCCATCCATCCATACCCAACAACTCCATCCATCCCCCAATCCATCCATCCACACACCAATCTATCAACTAACAACATATCCATCCATCCCTAATCCATCCATCCATCAACCAACAACATATCCATCCATCCCCAAACCATCCATCAGCCAACATATCCATCCATCCCCCAATCCATCCATCCATACACCAACAACATATCCATCCGTCCCCCAATCCATCCATACACCAATCTATCCATACATCCATCCACCCACTCACCCATCACTTACCCATCCATCAACGAACGTATTCATCCATCCCCAATCTATCCATCCATACACCAATCTACCAATGCACCAACAACGTATCCATATCCATCCACCAATATATCAATCCATCCATCCACGCACCAATCTACCCATGCACCAACAATGTATCCATCCATCCATCCACGCACCAATCTACCTATCCATCCATCCATCAATATATCAATCTATCCATCCATCCATGCACCAATAACATATCCATCCATCCACTAATATATCAATCCATCCATGCACCAACCAACCCATGCACCAACATATCCACCCATCCATCAATCTATCAACCAACAACATATCCATCCATCCCTAATCCATCCATCCATCCATCAACCAACAACATATCCATCCAGCCCTAATCCATCCATCCATCCATCCATCAACCAACAACATATCCATTCATCCCCAATCTATCCATCCATCCACACAACAATCTACTCATGCATCAATCTATCCACCAATATATCCATCCATACATCAACAACCATCCATCAATCCATTTATCCATCCACACACCCATCCATCTATCCACACTCTATCCACACTCTATCCACACACAAAATTTCCTTCCATCCATCCACCTATAATACATCCATAACAAGTATTCATAACACATCCATCCACTTATCTATCGATCCACAACATTTACATCCATCCATCTGTATTATTACGAAGGAAAAGATGGGATCATGAATCTTTGTATTTTTCCCAAACAGATTATCCAAAGCCTTTTCAGAATTATTCCACTCCATCTGAAACCTGAGAGATTTTTATTTCCTCAGTACGATTCTCACTGAAAAAGGAGCCATTGTTGTGCAAAGAGGAGTAACAGAGTAAGTAACTGGCTCCGTCCTTTCATAAAGTAATGCAACATGATGATGATTACAGCGAGCTTCATATGAGGGCCTTCAGGAGACCAGTCTCAGATCTATACTGTGAGCAATATGAAACTGAGTTTCCAGGTTATTCACTACATTTGGAATTCCCTTTCATTTTCTGTACAATAAACAATGCAAAAATAAATACATTCAAAGCTCCTGAAACGAAATTACAAAATGAGGTCATCACAGAGGCGTGGCCTTTGGTATTTTCAGAAAGCTATCGAAGAGTCAGGCGGCTGAATAACATCCAACACGCATCAGTCATTTCAGCCAAAGCCATCAGGCTTTCACCAAAATGTAGATGATCCCCAGTAATAGCGCAGACTCTCCATGAGAGTCATGTGACCCATCTGCCCTTTATATATTTTCACTGTGTGTGTGTTGGGCAGATTGGAATCTCTGGTATGGTCACATTTTTGCATCATGATGCAACACGACGTATAGCAACAACCTGAGTACTGCAGCTGAACTGCAAAATATAAAAGCAGACTGCGCTGAGAGCGAACAGTCCACCGAACACGGCATGCATCACTACATGCACTTTCTGTCAAGTGAAGTATGTAAGCCAGGGCTGTGCTTGGTGTTCATGCTAAAAGTGCTGGGGTGGATCGGGTGAGCCATGCCTCGTTTGATTGAAAACTGAACCTTGTGTCTCCGCACTGTCTGTGAAAGCATTTTTTTTTAAACACCCCCCATGAGAGTGCATTTCCTGCTCTGAAAGAGAGAGAGGGCGAGCGAGAGAGAAAGGGAGAGCGGGAGACAGAAAGAGAGAGCGAGAGAGACAGAAAGAGAGAGCGAGAGAGAGAGAAAGCACGAGAGAGAGCGAGGGAGAGAGTGTGAAAGAGAGATAGAGATCGAGAGAGCGAGAAAGAGTGAGAGAGTGCAAGAGAAAGAGCGCGAGGGAGAGAGAGCGCGTGAGGGAGAGAGAGCGCAGGGGAGAGATAAAGATCGAGAAAGAGAGAGAGAGAGAGAGCACGCGCGAGAGAGAATTTGGGGTAGGACTACTGAATGAGAACAAAGAACTAATCAATATAAAGTGTAATTTAACCCCGGAAAGTCATTCCACTTTCTGCGAGAGGAAAGCAGGAAAGAGCATCCTGCTTGGATGATGTAACTCCCAACACTGCACAGCCTGAACGCTCTCCTCACCCGCACGGTCATATTAAACCGTGTTAACATTAAACCCCTTCAGTGCACCTACGCTCTCAAGGTCACCGGATCGTTGGCCTACATTTCCTCCACTGGGTTTCAGAGTCTTATCTGACTGGTTTGTCAATACGACCTCCACATGCACTCTGATCAACATCAATGCTATTAGGAAGCACATACAGAGGTGTCACATGACGCGACGTCACTATTGGTATTTTAAATGTATAACGGGCTGTGGGAAATATTGTAAAGTTACAATTTTTTACTTTTTTTTTTTTTTAATTTATGAGATTTATTATCCCAGCCACAAAAATTTTTTGGTGCGGTATCGTAAACCACCGGCGTTTGTGTGCGTGTCTGTTCTGATACTGATCACTGTGGACACTACCTTACCTGAGCCCCAGAGATCATTTGATTTTAGAATGTCAAGGTTAAAAGTGTCACAAAGTTTTGGCGATGGAACACTTGAAATAACATTTAAAAAGAGCACAAACATGGCGTTATTATGGAACACCAATAGGGAACGAAATTATTTATTTTCAAGCTAGAAGCCCGGCACCTCAGAGGATTGAAAGCTAAAAAAAAAAAAAACAACTCAGACAAAAACTGCCTTATGAAGAACTTCTTGTATGAGAACAGTCACAAATACAGTTGTTTTTTTTCAGTTTCCAAAATATTCCACATTTAACACTTTTGTGTTTTTCGCTCTTTCGTGTATGTTTTTAACTGAGATGTTTGGAAGACCATCTAAGTTCTACTACAACCATCTATCTATCCATCCAACATTACCCAGATTTAGCAGAGGCAATGCTTTCACCCTGAAAAAAAACTTTTTTTTAACAAATTAAAATTAAACATTGTTCAGTTTTTAGGGGGTTGTCTTAAAACCTTTTGATAAAAAATGCATTTTTCAGTAATACAAAAATAATTCCAAGCACAGCACATTTTTATAAAAAGCATCATCTACTCTCTTCGAGATTTCTTTGCTTAATCAGCTTTATTATTCACACTTTCATTTCGACTTTTCTTGTCAGCTTCCGTTACGTCTCTAACTAAACACATTCTGTACAAGTGAATAACTTGCTCGAGTGCTTCGTGCTCTCCTTCTTTTAAACTGCCGGGTTTTTTACGGTCTGAGAACTCGGGATAATATGGACTGTATTTACTTTCAAATCAAAATGTTACGTCTCAAATATTTGTGAAAAAACTTCCAAACAGACCAGTACTCTGCCCTCGCCTGGAGTCGGCTGAGATGGGCGCCAGCCTCCCCGCGACCCTAATTAGCGGTTCAGAAAATGACATGACATGAGATCTTTAATTTAATGTCATTATTTCTATGTAAATTTAAAGCGTCTTTGTTCTACACCATTCCTTTGTGTACAGTTTCTACCGGGTATCTTACACGCATAGATGATGCAGACGTAACGCTTAACAGTAATTAAATTACCGTAATAATTACCCGTATAATTCATTTTAAATAGGTGTCTGGAAGCTGCAAAGATACATCTGGTAACCAAATTTCAGAACGACTGGTAAATTATTAAAGGCTGTAGATCTACCACAATGGATGCACAGACAGGCAGACAGACGCCAAAGGCAACAGGGATACCCCTTCAGCCGAGGGGTAAAAATTACACCTCATTCAAAAGATACATAAAAACAGAGTATTTATGGGAGGACCGACACAAAGCAATGTGCTTAATCACGACTCAAATAAAAATAATTACATGACCCATAAAGCCCAACGTAGCCGAGCACATACACTGGGACCATCAGCCATCACTAAATAAACCCAGTTTAGCCTAAATCAACTTTATACTCAGACGTTATTCCAGACTTTTTTCCTCAGAAATTCGACCTTTTGAGGCTTTTAGCCACTGGAACGTTTTACACACCTCCTCTCCAGTGAGGCCACCAAAGGTTTTTCTGTAAAACTGTTTTGCCAACCAATGACTTGAGTCACAAAGCGCACAGCACTGAGGAAAAGCATTTGAATTGAAATGTATTAGATAACAAAAAAGACAAATTCATATCAATAACATAAAACAATGCCTTCCTTAAACATATTTATGCCGGCGCATCTAGACACCCCTGAACAAGCCGACTGCATCTTTTCGAAATTCTGGAAATTTCAGGACAGACTCTTCGTCCCATTTCAATACTGCAGGCTGATACGACAGGGGTGACGATGTTCCAGAAGTGATTCTGAGAAGTGACTGAGAACTTCAGAATCATTCATGTCTTTTAATATCAGTGGGATTTCATGGCTGTTTGAAGATTCTCAAACGATGGGAACTGATTAGTAAACAGGTGAATGCGCTCAGATGAGACGGAGGAAAACTCTGATGGAGATTAATATCCTGTTTTTACTGCGGTTTCTGGTGCAACATACCACCTCCATGCAGAAAGGAAACAAAGCAAGAAGGCCCTATATGGTACTAGTATTAATTTAAGAGATGGCAGGGGTTTCACCTTTCAAGGTCACTCACGGTCAAACGTAATTGTCTCAGATCAAAGCTCATATGGTTTCTTAGTGTTCCACGGGTACAGCGTGTCTATCGGCACTTGTTTCAACGGTATAAGCTCTCCAAAATTTTGCGACCTTGTTCTTACCTCACCTTTGACCTTAACTGTCAGAAATCAGGTCATCTCAGGGACTCCAGTAAGGCAGAGTCCCTACCAAGTTGGATGAAAATCTGTGCACAGTTTGTTCACTGACAAACAATCCTCTGTGATTACGATACCTTCGCCAAAGCTCTGTTTTGTGGCCAAGATAATAATAACACCCTGTAATATGCAGCTGACGGCAGTGTACAGAAAAAGCACCGTTGAGAAAGATCAAAAGAAAAATGTCCAGACGGCCCATTCAGTCTGACAGGAAGGTGACGGTAACGCTTTAGAGCCGTGCTGAGCATCTCAGAAAGCATAACATATCAACCCATGAGATAGATACGTGATGGCTCGTTTCAGTCAAGAGTTTAAAACGATAGAAGAAAACCTTAATTTATATTGTTTCATAGAAATCGCTGGCATTTTTACCCAAATGAAACCTTAAGTGAAATTACTACATGGAGCTTCATGTCTGTGTGTTAGCTACAGGGTGTAGAAAAGGAAATCAAAAAGGCAGAAAAAAAATCCCTACACAAATACACAGTAGAAGCATAGGTGGGGTACGGAATTATTTGGAAAAGGGTGCGGCTCTCCATGCTTCGTTTGTACTCGGAAGTCGAGATTTCCAAGCTCCCAGGCAGAAATATCAATTGGGACTCCCCTGACTTGGAAGGTTAGCAGAACCTCACCTACCTTGACCTCGAAGACAGCAGTTTATCAGCACTTCTGTTTTATTTGTGTCTCGTTATATCAGTCGTACACAAAGTACAGTCCAACATCTGGCACAAAATATCACGCAATGCATCACAGTGTGTCGGGATCGCTAACGATGGCTAACAATAACTAAAAACAGCTGGTTTTCAAATTTCTACACTGGAACACCGTCAGCTCGCATTCACGCTTCACTGAAATCTGAAATCATTCTTACAAAGCATACGATTTTATAAACATGAGAACTGCGTTGTACATGAACGTGCGAATTTGCTTCTCAGAGTATCCAGTCAAAGAGGCATTTAACCCTCATTGCGATTTAGGGACATGATCCTCGAGTACAATCTGAGTGTCACTGAAATTCAGGTATATTGAAACTTTGACCTTTAATATTTTCGCTGTTCTGGTCTCTAATATCCTGTTGCTTCTAGCTCTAGAATTTCAAAGAATCCCCAATAACGTTTCGCAGAAGAACTCTCCTTTGGAGAAGAAAGGGCTACTCTGTTCTGCTGATCGGTAAAATAATACTGCGGCGACAATTCCAGGATAAACAAGTGTGTGTGTGGAGTGTGAGGAAATAATTACAGCAGTTCTAAACTTCACAACAAAGAACATCAGGCTGAATGAGAAGCACTGATGGGACACGGTTATCGGTAGCCGAGCGTTCGTCTGTAACGAGCCTATATTCTAAAACAACACAACAAATCGATGCAAATTCAGACGATGCAAATATGTTCAGGGTAGAAGATGAACTGTTAGTTTACTGTAGACTTTCTGAGCACACTGTACGAGTGTGTAATTGCTTGGAGAGTATCGTTCAGTAAGAAGTTAAATGCTAATGATTTCTGTATTTATTGAGTACATTAATAAACAGCGTTACTGCATTCCTGCCCTCCACAGTCCAAGTCTGGGGCTCCAGTCCTGAATCAGTTGCTAACCTGTTAATGTAGGCTGAAATTAAATTAAATTCTATTACGTGTACCATTTTATTCGGTTTTCTGCGAGCAAACTTGTGCTGGTAGCTCGTTCCATGTTACGCCCCTCTCAGATACAGCACACAACAAGTATTAAACAGGTCCACGACAGAAAATCGGGCAAATTCCATGGACAGTCGCGGGCGTTTCATAAAACCCACGTGTTGTGCGTCGGAACATGCTATCATAGACCTTTCTCACAGGTAATTTGACGTCGTGTCCGTTTCCTCAGTCTGTTGTACGATGACCTATGGCTGTGTTATGATAGACATATAAATTTCATACACTTTTTTTTTTTAAGTCAACTGATGCGCTCAGATTTGTGTAGATTTTGTACCATACTCCTACAGCTGCCCTTCGTTAAACCCACGTGTTTTTACGACAGTATTAGGTTGCGTGTACATACGGCGTGTAATGATGTACAGCCGTACATCAACCGAGTAGAGCTGGAATATTTTATTTTTGTGGATGCTGTTTGTGGAAAGTGTTTAGGCGTTACATGCGGTTTAGGCCTGCACTCACAAAATCAAAATGTTAATTAAAAATAAATACATCTAATGAATTTGGCAAACACCCTTATCCAATGTGGCTTACATTTTTTACTTTTTATACAACAAGTTGAGGATTAAGGGCTTTGCTCAAGGGCCCAATGGGGGCAGCTTGGTGGTTTGGGGCTTGAACCACTAACCTTCTGATCAGTAACCCAGAGCATGAACCACCAAGCCACCACGGTCCGAATATACACTTATGTTATGTTGCCAAAAATATTCACTCACCCATTCAAATAATTTAATTCAATCAACTTTATGGCCCCAGGTGAATAAATTCAAGCACCTAGCCATGCAGACTGCTTATGCAAACATTTGTGAAAGAACGGGTCGCTCTCGGGAACTCAGTGAATTCCAGAGTGGTACCGTGATAGGATGCCGCCTGTGCAACAAGTCCAGTCGTGAAATTTCCTCTTAACTAAATATTCCACAGTCGTCTGTCAGTGGTATTATAACAAAGTGGAAACGATTCGGAACGACGGCAACTCAGCCATGAAGTGGTAGGACACGTAAAATAACACAGTGGGGTCAGCGGATGCTTAGGAACGTAGTGCTCAGAGGTCACCAACTTCAGCAGAGTCAATCGCTACAGACCTCCAAACTTCATGTGGTCTTCAGATGAGCTCAAGAACAGCGTGTAGAGAGCTTCATGGCCACTAGACTCTAGAGCAGTGGAGACGCGTTCTCCAGAGTGACGCATCACGCCTCTCCATCTGCCAATCTGACGGACGAGTCTGGGTTTGGCAGAACGGTACTTGTCTGGCTGCATTGTGCCAAGTTTGGCATCTGACATATGCTTATACAAAAAAAGGTTATACCAGCAAGATAGTACCGTGTAGAAGGCTTAGGCCTGTTTGTTGTGTTGTTTGTAATCATTACTGTAGGAACCCTTACTGTACCACACACTTCAGCTCTCAACGATCCCACAAAATAGTTTAACAAGATTTCATTTAAGCATCCCCTCCGACATAAAGCGGTAACTATGACATCACTGCAGACACAGGTGTTTTACAGCGCGGGGTTAAAGGGAACGTGTCCCTCCCACAACCGCCATCCTAACGTGCATGCATAATACTGTCGAGCATCGTTGTTGATTCTTTTGCATGAACTTTATTCAAATGGATAATGACAACCAGGTTACAAGGTCATCAGCCGATCTTTACAATTTCTTTACAGCACTCTAGTGTCTTACTGCTTATTGAACCTTAAACTGAAGCAGTACACTCTTCATTATTCCCCTTTTCGTTATGAGTTGTGTTTTGAAATCGTGGGCAGTCAATTATTGAAGGGATTGAACAAAGCAGGTCTGGTTGGCCTTGTTATTAAAGCCGCCAGGCAGCTTCCCAAACCTGTAGATCAGGGTCTGGCTTCTGCTTCTGTATATAACATACTGAGGAAGGTGGGAACAGCAACACACACACACACACACACACACACACACACACACACACACACACACACACACAGAGTGCATGTCGTGACAGGCAAACTACCCTACAAAGAAATTTGCACAATGGTGAGTTTATGAAGCATGTTATGACTGCGACTTTTCTCTGCACAGAAAAAAAATTTAACCCAAACTTCGATTTGCTTCTCAATATATTTCTTCCTAAACAACCCATAGCTTTAATACAACAGGTCTATAAACACAAACAGGGTTTGGAAATATGGAAAACGTATTTATTTCTGCTTCTCCAATGAGCCGTTCCTAAAAAAAACAATAAAAAAACCAGGAGGGGACAGAGCATTGCGTGTTGCCATGCCAACGCACAGTCAGACTGACAGCCTGTAGTTTCAGAGTAAATAAAATTCTAGCAAAAGTTTTACATTTATAAACAGTCTGTAGTCAGAATCTCTTTCTCTGTTGCCCTGTGAGTATGAGTGTGTGTGTGTGTGTGTGTGTGTGTGTGTGTGTGTGTGTGTGGTACAGCAGAGCAAAAGGACAAAGAGAATCTCTCGTATCTTGATACCTATAGACTTCTATGATGAAGATCAGACCTGGAACGACTTGTGCTGCGTCTCATGAAAAACTTCACTTTTTCTTCTAGTCTGTCTCCTATATAAACTTTTAGAACCTGCTGTCTGAGCAACAGAACCTCTTTCTCTGGTGCATCTAAGCTTCCCTTGTCTGTTCTGCTTGGCGGTTCAGGTGGTCAGTGTACATGAGCTGTGCTATAATCTTAAATAAATAAATGATATATACATACACGTGTGTGTGTGTGTGTGTGTGTGTGTGTATACACGTTATCTAGTAGTTTCAGTTTTAACGTTTCAATGCTAATCTAACTTTTGGTACAGGGTCCAATAATATACCCAAGGAAACGTTACGGCACGTGTTCCACCTTTACTAATACCTTTTGCACGATGACGGATGAGTCGAGACAGTCGATTCGTTTGGCCGGACCCCTCGTGGTCTTCCTCGATGGTTGGGCCCATTGAGAGCAAATTAAGGCGCTTCACCCTGAGTAAGCGTGGACCCGTATCCCGTGGCAACAGCCCCCCAGACTCCACCGCTCCACCACCGTCCCCGGAGATCACGGTGGGCACAAGGCTCTTGAGGAACTCCATTTGTGCGGTGCGGTGCCTCACTTTTACCTCAAATGTGCGGTAAACAAGCCATGACCTTTCATGTTTTCACAGGAAATGACCCCGCGCTGCAGGAATACTCGATCCAGGAACAGGTTTCTGGTTTGTATGACAACATCCACGCAGAAGAAAAATGAAACTTCTCCAAGGAAAACTGTTACGGTGGTGCTGTAGTCTTCACCAATATTCACAAAAATAACACACAGTCACAGAAATGACGTCCACTGCAACCAGAAGAAGGCAGCAGGCAGCAGGTTCAGGCGCTGAAACACCTCACAGCTACAGCTCCCACAGTCCAGCTGTGTTTAATATCTGTTCTCTGCTGATCTAAAAGGACCTCGTCTTGCTACCTGCACGTCCGCAGAGGATAGACAGGTTGGGAAAACAAATAAAGAAACTAGTGCAGTGCTTCCTCTGGGGGTGATGATGTAATGGGGTAGGCGGAGTGGCACAGGTCGGGTGCCAGGCGCTATCTGGGCGGGGTCAGGACATGTTTGACAGAAGATAACATGTGCCTGGGCCAACACCCAATTAAAAACACAGGCTCTACCAGCCACGCCCTGTCATGCTTCTTCTCAGGGGATAAACACACACACATACATTCACACACACACACACACACACACACACACACACACACACACACGTTCACACTTAGTGGTTGGGGAAAGAGTGCAAAGCGGGAGGGTGTGGCATTTTTAGTGCTCCTGCACACACTGATAATTCGTTAAAAGACTTGCATCGCGCTTCAAAGACAATACCGCGATTTCCTCCCCCTCTCTCTCCTCTCTGTATCTCGCTCTCTCACTCTGTGTATCTCGCCGTCTCACTCTCTCTCTCTCTCTCCCCATCTCGCCATCTTGCTCTCACTCTGTGTATCTCACCGTCTTGCTCTCTCTCTCTCCATCTCGCCGTCTCTCTCTTTCTGCATCTCGCTGTCTCGCCGTCTCTTTCTCTCACTCTCTCTTTCTCTGTATCTCACCGTCGCTCTCTCTGTATCTCGCCGTCTCTCTCTCTGCATCTCGCTGTCTTGCTCTCTCTCTCTGTATCTCGCCATATCTCTCTCTCTCTCTCGCCGTCTCGTTCTCTCTCTGTATCTCGCCGTCTCACTCTCTCTTTATCTCGCCGCCTTGCTCTCTCTCTCACCATCTTGCTCTCGCGCCCCGCGTGGAACAAACCGCCGCATTGAGGAAGATACAAATAGAAGAAGAAATAGATCCAAAAAGTGGAAATAAATCAATAAAACTCCTGGGTGTATTACGGGTTCGGAGAGATGAGGGGAATGTTCTGGAAAGTTCTGTTTTAGGTAAAGCAGGGAAGTGAATTCAAAGATATCATCCATGTTGGGAGGCCTTTAACATAAAGGCAGGGCTCACTCTGCTGACTCACCACTACACATTCAAACGGGGCTCGGCTTTCGCTGACAATGTGCATCGCTATAATGCCATCGACTACGTCTGCCCACCCTTCATTCCACACACACACACACACACACACACACACACACACACACACACACACACACACACACACACACACACACACA
>JAOUQZ010000033.1:6602633-6630539 GCA_028564935.1 Neosilurus hyrtlii | reverse complement strand
TTCCTCCGGGTACTCCGGTTTCCTCCCACAGTCCAAAAACATGCACAGTAGGCTAATTGGCTGTTCCAAATTACCCAAAAAAAAATTATATCCAAAGGAGAAATTTACGGGTCCGTGCATAACCAGTGGTGTCCACGCCAGTTACATATAGAACTGACCCAATTTTTCAGTGAGGGGTGAGGGTTCCATGTGACGATGTTCACTGTACCATTGAGTTCCTACTGAAGTGGATTTACTTCACACATAGTCAAGCCGTAATTAATTTATTACCAAAAACAAATGGTATACATTTTGTGTCCATACAGGAATAAGGTTGAAGAATTGGTGTTACAAACAGATTTATTCCTGTTTGTTACTAATAAAAGTGCAGCTATGTGCATGAAGTAGTTCTCTCACTGTCTCTGTAACAAAGGTTCATGAATTTATGGTTAATAAAGTAATGCTTTAAAATAAGCAGGACTTCATTGAAACTTGGGGATTGTAAATGTCACACTTTATGGTTCCAGTTTTAAAGAATGACCCATATTTAATTTGAACATTTAGCTTGGAAGGATTCATAGAAGCAAGATGTGCTTGGTGTCAAAATTTAGGGTAAGTCATGGTGCCTTTAATTTTGTGATACTTCCTATCCCACATGCTGATAGGGTCACGGGTGAAGCCTATTCAGTGAGAGATCTATCTTTTGCTGTTCAATAGTGGAAGCTTGAAAAGGGTAAAAAAAAAAAAAGTCCATATTTTAGTCACAATTGTAGGGTCCCCACTGCCGATTTCAAATGGCCATAACTTTGGACCTATTTACAATTAAGCCTCAACATTTTGAATTTTTCCATCATATATAACATATAATACTTCAAGGGTGTAAAATTAAAAAAATCTGAGGGAGTCAGGTGAGACACTTTCTGAAAATTGGTTGATTTCATATGGAATGACCCAGTTATAAGAGCGAACAGCAAGAATAATGGAGGCAATTTGATTTCACTTGAAGTATAACTTTAGATAGTCAGGCAGGATGCAGTACGGTGTTATGTTTTCATAGGCCAGTGGGAAAAGTTAATAGCCCCAACATGTCAGGTTACAAAATTTGCAAGTATTGCACTAAATGTATTATTTTTTTCCCAAAGATGAAGTTAATTTTTTGCATTTCAGGGTCAGTACATATGATACAAAATGTTCCAACAATTAAAAATATTTACACGTTTATCGCAAATATCGAGTGAGTTATTCCATAGTGGCAAAAAAACATTAAATATATGGATTTAAACACGGCCTAAAAGCGAAGCTCTTAATAGAGACCTCTATTGATAGGTGATGGTGATTAAGTAGTGCAGCTCCTTTAAAGGCTGAATCAACTTCAGCCCTGGAGAAAATAAATAAATAAATAAATAACTCTCCTGAGTTACCCGACTATGGTCTGGAGCGAACACAGGAAAGGTTAACACTGACTTTTCTTTTCACTGCCTACTGAAGTTAGATTGTGTGTTTTTTATTCTGTGCGAGTCTGAGTGGTGGTGTATGAGCCTCTGTTTTTTGGGATTTCAGTTTAGTTATTAATAAAAACTTTTTAGTTGGTGACACGGCAGCCTTATTGGGTTTCCTGTATTGGAATGGACATGGGACAACCATCTATGTCATGTTTCGTGCCCATGGGTGTCCGCTCAGGAGCGCCACCATAATAGACAGACAGAAAAAATAACCTGAGCATGACTACACTTATGAGACAGACAGAAATGGCCTAGATTTTTCACTCATGTTCAGTCATTTAGTCTGGGTGTCTATCACGCACACCCACAAGCACACAGAAAGTACCTTGTGACCCAACACACTCCATCCCTCGTCATCCCGTGACAGCTACAAGACTTCCAATTACGTTAAATGTCATGTGCCCCTAATCCTCTCAATCAGCACTCAATCTACTGCAAACTCAATGTATTTATATAAAACTAAGCCATATAAGACACATTGCTCACCGAGTTCATCGTTGGCTCTTTCCAATGCAGCACGTCCTTTTCCTAAAATGTCAACCTCAAACACTTCCTGAGGTTGGACATCCACAGAGAAAGACACGATGGGCTTGGTGTAGACACACTCAGTCATGCTGTCATACAAGAGGCTGATCAACTTCTCCATCTCCTTATCCTTGCTCACCCCATGCAGCTCATCCTTAATCAGAAGAACTGTGTCTGTTATTTACACGTTTATCAAAATCAACACTAACATTATTTAGATGGATGAAAATAACAATGTTAATAATCAGAAGAAGATCTACATTTTAAAGCAAAGTGGTGATTTGTGTCTGCCACAATCTTGACTTGCACTCACACAGAATCCACAATGGAGTGTCAATTTCTATCAATATTGTTTCTATCTATTGTTTCCATCAATATTGCTAATGAATTAGATGAAGACAAAATATACATGGCTGTATAAAATAGGGTGTGAATTAGAGAGCGGTCAACATTACTTTATTATTATTATTAATAATAATGATAATAAATAAATTAATAATAATCATCATAAATGATAACGACAAAAACAAACAAACAAACAAACAAACAAATAAATGAATAAATAATAAAAGATGTAACAGCAGAAGAATATTTGAGCATTAGCTGTATTTGAACAAGTGCTGTCATGAGAAAAGAAGGTCTGTCTGTCAATTCTCTGTTTTTATTTATAGGAGACTAAATAAAAATTGCATGGTCCCCACCAACTTCTGAAAATGTGAAAATTAAAGAGATTTTAATATGTAGCCAAAAAGATAAACACTCAAAACCCATGCAGGAAAAAATAAGCAGACCCTTCTACTTCTACAATCATTAAAAGAATAATTCATAGTAATAATTCATAATAATTCATATGTGTTACTGATAAAAAGGTACAAGGTTAGTTAATCTTCAAGAAGTGTGACTGCCTTTATACTGCTCTGGAGCAGTCAGGTGTGTCTACATCATGCTAAGAAAAAGGAATGTCAGCCTCAGGGAAGCAACAATTTCTGCTCATCAACTTTCTATTAAATTGGTGGCAAGCTGGGAGCTAGAGGGACAACTGTGCAAGCACACTTGCACAAATCAGTGATCAGTAACAAAATGTCAGGCAAGGACATAAGGCGTGCTTTTGTATTTTTCAATGATTACATTTAAATCAAAGGCTCTAGTAAGGAAAAGGCAGCGGCAAAGAGCCTGGGTGGGCGCTATCACGCATGCATGAACCTTCCTACTTGACACTGATTGTGTACAGATGACAAGTTGCACCTGGAACAAAATGTTCTGGAACAAATTGTACCTCCTCCAAAAGGAATCCCCACCAGAGTTACACGGGCAGTTGTGCTGGGGCAACTTATTCCAAGTGCAATTTGTTTTGAAGCAGAAAAAAAAAAAACAAGTATGACTTTCAGGGAAGAAACCTTTTCTCCAAAACGACTATGGAATGAATAAGGAACTGAATCTGAACAAACTGCAACAACATCCTATGCACTGATAAGGTGGAGATCTACATGCACAGTGCCATGTTAGACAAAAATCAAATGCAGCACTGGTGGTGGAGAGATGATAATTTGGGTTAAAGTCACATGATGCTCTTGGTCACTGAGACAGTGATGAACTACCACTTTATAGCAGAATATTCTTGAAGCAAACGTCAGGCTGTCTGTTCAACAGCTTAAGCTGGGATGAAATTGGGTCATGCAAGAGGACAAGTACTCCTGCATATCACTGTCTGAATGGCTAAAGAGGTTAAAAATTAAAGTCTGAATGGCCTGGTCAAAGTTCAGACTTCAACTGCATTGAGATATTGTGGTGGGATGTTAACAGAGTTGTGCATAATGTCCTCAAATATAAATGTACTGAAGCAATGTTTTAAAAAAGGAATAAAATTTCTCCAACATGACCTGAGAGACTGATAAACCCGTACACAAAATATCTATATCAAGTAATTGTTGCCAAAGGAGGTCATGGGTGTTAAAAAGTTGGAGCAAGTTTCAAGGAAAAATATGAGGGCGGAGGCAGGCCGCAAGCATGCCGGAGGGTGCTCCGAGATGGTCCAGACTTCTTTCTTCACTAAGGGCATTCTAAGAGGCTTTAAGCAGCTCGCTTTATTTATGGAGTGCCAATGCATAGCAATATGTATGGGCATAATGGGTGTTTTTATTTGAAATGAAACACATTTGATTACCTACTCTTTTCCATTCAAGCTTGTTGACAGTTCTGAACATCGCTGTGTTACTGTTAACACCTGTAGCAGTACTGGGTTGCTTCATCACGCATGTCTTTTTCATCTGCTGTATTACACCTTCGAGGCATGAGCACTGAACCACGACTTAACCTAATACATTCTTAAGCATGCATATACGAAAAACCTTGTGCTCGCGCTGTTTACGATTGCATAGAGAATACTAGCTAATGCTAATTAATACTTGCTAATGAAGAGAATGTCAAGGAACAGAATGTTTCCCTCCTTTCGTCACACACAAACTATCGGAACGTCTCAAAACTGATTTACAGTGTGAAAATTTATGCATTATTATTTTGACTACATATTTGCACATTTCTAAAAAGAAAGCAAGTGATGATTTTGTGGACACGGGGTGCTATCTTGACAGGGGGACTTGATGGAGTTCTGTTCCAGGAACTAACATCCATGAATGAGGTTTGACATGTTAATAAATTATAGGATGCTCCCCCCAACCTGATTACTAAATGTTGGTCTATGTTTTGGAGAAAAATGACTACAGAGTGTAATCTTGCTGTATTTATTTTCTGGCCACTTGCTGTTGGTAAGCAATGCACCAAATAAAAATAAAGGACTGAAAGAGGGTACATTTTTTTCTCCCCATGACTGTATTAGGTTATTATGCTCATATCAATATATAATGATTATAATATGCACGCGTCTATGTGGAAGGGTGATAGTTATAAAGCTTTCATGGGGTGCAGAAGTTGTCCAGACCTTGATAAGATGCCTGCGAGACAGCTCCACCCTGGTCACCTGACTCAGGCCTGCACTCTGGCAAATGGACACGGCATTAGTGGACCACGCAGTGGAGAGGTTCAGCCTGTAAGGAGAAGCAAAAAGCTGCAAACAAGGTTTATAAAGACAATACTGAGGACTAGTGTTAATTCTGTAAATGCTCCGTCTATACACTTCAGCCACTAAAACACTGTTTATGTACCTGGGGCCGATCTCCACCAGGTTCTCTCCTGGCATTGTCGCTCTAAGAGTGGGCTCATCAGACAGCCCTGAAGACTGAGGAGGAGTAAATAACCAGCGCAGGATATTCTTCTGCTCTCCATTCACACAGTCAGCACCTGACAGAGAAAAACAAGGATGACATTAAAAGGCTTAAAAAGATAAGACGTGTCCCTCTTCTATTATTCTTCTACTATTCCAATCCTACTACAACAGCTGAACTTTATTTGGGGTAACCAGAGTCACTTTAATGGATGGGTGGCACGGTGGCATAGTGGTTAGCACATCTGCCTCACAACAACTTCTTGCTGTAAAGCAAGAGTACTAACACTCTCCTCTAGCTTTATTTTTTTTATACAGTGGCTGAAGATATATCAACACCCAGATCCCCAAACTACCACGTCTACCTGAGACACATCTAAACTAGATTCATAGCAGCATCATTTGCCACGACAGACATGAGGGCGTTTCCAGCTGGCACAGAATTTACAGAATATCCTCGAAGATTTTTATAAAAGGTAAAGGTGTACACATGCTCCTATAGCATTTTAAAGTGAAACAATTCATTTTAATGCTTTAAGGGTACAAAAGACTACCAACCCATCATCTTTTTCTATTTCTTGCACCACCACCACTACCACCACCCAAATCTCCACCCTGTCCTGTTATTCATCTCACCATTCACTTCCACATTGTAGCAGAGTTCAGTGCTTATGGTAACCTGGGGATAGAGCTGTCTGACCCTCTGCAGGCTCCGCCCACCTTCCGCATCGGCCCTCCTGTAGAACCGCAAGACTGACATGATCCTGACATTCACACACACACACACACACACACACACACACACACACACACACACACACACAAATACACACAGTTAAAATCTTGCTCAAGCAAAATATACACTCAGTTGCTAGCATAAATCTTAAAGCAAACATTTTCTTTTTGTGCAACACCGACACCTTATTGTGACAGCTTAAAGTCCATGATCCCTGACTCACCATTTATACATACAAACGTTAGATACACGGAGTGATGCAGTCTAAAGTGCTCCATATTCTCCAACATTCAGATAAAGACCAGCATAAAAGGTTTTTAAGCAACTTCTGAAGTATGTGTATATCAGTATCAGTATGTGTACATCAGTATCAATGTTTTATATGGACATGCAACAAACAGTGAGGAGAAAATTCACAGTTGGCTGAATAAAGTCACTTCCACTGTTAGGAACAAAACCGCTATGTGCAGCTGATGGGTGTTATGAGCTGTTCTTATAAACTACATAGGGTGGCACAGTGGTGTAAAGGTTAGCAATACCGCCTCACAGAATGAAGGACCTGGGTTCTGGTCCTAGACTCGGATGGAGAGTTTCTCTGTGGAGTGTGCATGTTCTCCCTGAGCTTGGCTGGGTTTCCTCCAGGTACTCTGGTTTCCTCCCACGGTCCAAAAACATGCATTATGTAAACTGGCTGTTCCATATTGCCCCAGGTGTGAGTGTGAGTTTGAATTTTTGTGTGTTTGTTTCCCTGCGATGGACTAGCAAGCTGTTCAGGGTGTACCCTGCTGCCTTCGATCAGAGTCGACTGAGGAAAGGCTCTGGCCTCTTCGCATCTCTAACAGGATAATGCAATTCAGCAAATGAATGAATGACTGAATAAACTACATAAGACTCTGTACATGGATTATAGAAAATGTGAAGAGAAAATCAGGATGAACTCGGGGTCAAACAGACCAACCTGGGTGTTTCATCACAGCCTGAACATCAAGCACAAACTAATCAGAAGGCTTCAGTTCACTGATAAGTCACTGTTTAAGTCAGCTGCAAAAGAATTTACTTTTTTCCCCCAGACCCAAAGAGACATGGTGTTGATCACGTGATACCCTGCAACCTAATGAATTAATTCATTCACACAAAGTAGAGTTTAATAATGTTAAGCACAAGCTTTAGTCAACCTAAAAGATTCATTCTGTAAACAACTCTATTTATGTCTCTATAATGAAGTCATGCACACATCTTACCTTTCAGTTGTTCAGTGATCAGGTTTGGTGTGAGATGAAACTAATAGATCAGACCTGCTCAGTGTAGTGTAGTGTAGTACAGTATAGTACAGTACAGTACAGTGCAGACCTCCTCACCAGTGCAGGAAGACCTGTCCTCAACCCACGTGTCTAAAACTTTTTTACCACCCGTATTCTAACAACCTTCCTGGATTGGCTGTTAGAATCTTCCAACTCTGCCCAATTGGGTGGACACCTATTGCCACAGAGTTGTAGCCAATCGTAGAAAAGGAGGCGGTGCTTGTCGGAATATGAGTGGGAAAATAAATAAAATGCATGACGCGTTTTCCCTTTTGCACATGCGCAGTGTTGTGCGTCGTTTGGCGCTGGCGTGAGAGAGAACTCGTACAAGAGGTGTGCAATTTGTTATCACTCTCTCACTCACTCACTCTCTCACTGGCCGAATTGCTTAAGCCAGTCCACTGCAGAGCCAAAACACACATACAACCTTTCACACTCACTCAGGGGCAATTTGAAAGGGTCAGTTACCTTAATCTGTATATCTTTGGACTGTGGGAGGAAACCAGAGTACCTCGGAGGAAACCCGCACAAGCACAGGACGAACATGCACACTTTACACAGAAACACCCCGCCAAGCCCGGGCCTCGAACCCAAGACCTTCTTCGGACATGCTAACCACTACGCCGAGTCGTTATTGTGATGCTTATGATGTTTTTAAAATGTAATATAGATCCCTTTATGTTTTCAGCAACAAAAGTGAGTGGTTGTTGAGTGCTATGGGGAAAGACTGGGATGATTTCCTGTAGCGTTCTTTATCACAGTGGATCTGAACAAGTCTGTTGGAGAACGAGCTCCTCTGTCTCTGTACTGGATCATGGAGGGGTGGGATTTGTTGTCAAACATAAAGAGCAGTTTGTTCAGGGATCTTTAGTCCCTCACAGACCCATACATCTCCACGTTGTGTCCAAATACAGTCCCAGCTTGCTTAGGTTTGTGAAAAGAAAGTATTACAAAATGGGGAACAAATCAAGTAGGCTACTGGCTTTTCGGTTAAGGAAGGCTCAGTCGAGCCGTGTGATACCCAAAATTAAACATCTGGACACAAATAAAATTACCTTCCAACCGACAGAGATAGCAGAGGTGTTTGCTGCATACTATAAAAAAATTATATGAAGGCCAAATACAGTCCCAGCCTTATGGATGAGTTTGTTTATTCTGTAGGGGTCCCTGATGCTGTAGGTGAAAACTAGATTTCGCTTGCAACCACTGCCTAGTAAACGATCTCAAAAATTTTGTCGTAAACAGTGAAAGAGCTGCACTTTCTCAGGAAATAGAGTCTGTTAATAATCTTCTTGTTCACAGCATCAGAATTGACGCTTCAGTACAGTCTGTCATTCGTCTGTCATTCAAGTGGACAGCTAAATATCTGTAGTCCTCCACAATGTTACATGATAAATTTGCGCAAGTCCATTTAAAATACATCATATAGCATAAGTAGTGTGGACACCTGACCATCGGACCCATGTGTGGTTCTTCCCCAAACAGTTGCCTCACATTAGGGAGAACTCGCTTCATTTACCAAACATCTTAATCTTACAAGGGTCGCAGGGAGACTGGAGCCTATCTCAACTGACACTGGGTAAGGGTGGGGGAAGAACACACCTGATTTTTTTTTTTTGGATGCTGTTTTATTAATAAGGGCTAGAGTTAAATTGCTACTTGTCACGTAAAAATACTGGAGCATCCCATATTTTAAAATAAAAAATTGTGTCCTGTATTATATCACAATCTGTCCCATATGGACAAACATATGCACTGTTCTCATCTTAATCATGTACTTGGTACTTGGGACAGAAAGAGCCAATCAGTGATACTTGGGCGGCACAGTGGCGCAGTGGTTAGCATGTCCATCCCCACAGCAAGAGGGTCTTGGGTTCGGTGCCAGGGCTTGGCTGTTCCAAATTCCCCATGAGTGTGAATGGTTGTGTGTGTTGCCCTGCGATGGACTGGCGAGCTACTCATGGCCCCACCTTCGCCCAGTGTTGGCTGAGATAGGCTCCAGCCTCACTGTGACCCTATAGGATTAAGTGTTTTGGCAAATGAATGAATGAAAAATTCATAATTCAAGACAATTTTAAGTTCTAGACTACATCAATAAGGCCTTGCACTTAGTAATAGATATTTTTAGTATAAATAATAGATAAATAATAGATAATATAAATAATTATATAATTAAAATATAAAGAATATAAATAATAGATATTTATTAACAGTTTGTCCATAACGAACACCATGTTCAAGCATAAGGATATTCTATGGTGATATTTATTTTATTACTTTTTTTTTATGCATTTAAAGATACATTGGCTCTATTCTTTTAGTCGAGTTGACCTATATAAACTATATGGGCAAAAGTCTGTGGACCTCTGAAAATGAAACGCCTAGCTCAAGCTAGCTACAACATGACAGTGCCCATGTGCACGAAAGCGAGCTGCATGACGACATGGAGCATCCTGCACACAACCCTGTCCTCAGCTCTACTGAACACCCCTGGGATGAACTGAATTAGAATTAAACAAGAACTGTAGGTTACAGTCAGAAAAATCTTATTTCAGAAGAGCACAAACCTGAGAAAGAGTACTTCATAGATGTTAAAGAAAGAATATATCATATTATATTATAATAAAATAATGATGATAAAGGAAAATATACAGAAATAATACTATACAGATGATTTATATTACTCCCTCCCTCATGTCTGAAATGAGATCTTTAAAAAATGCATATATGATAGTTAGGGTTTCATTGCATGGGGAAATATTTGTATATGAAGGGCTGAGAACCAGAGTGGAACCAACAGGAAACTGTTTTTGAGAAAATTGATAAAATGTTTTTGCAATAAAAAAAATCTGGGATAATGCTCACCATATTATTCAAGAAAATAAGGAAGATGAAGGGACCATTCTGGAATGCATCATCTCTGTCTAAATCTGACCTAATCTTTCAGTTTTGTGGGTTAGGACACTGTGACTCTCCGCTCTTCAAATGATGGTGATTTATAATAACCAGGTTCAGAGATCACTTCTGAGTGAAGAAAACCAGCTTCTGACACAATTCTTCTGTGGTTTCATTGTGGGTTAGAGTTCTTGAGAGTCCCGTGTTATCTAAATGGGGTTCTTAGCTACTGTATGCCACTGATTCATGGGATCTTTGGACAACCGTGTACTTTGCCTGAGGATTACAGTTTCCCGAGTTACACTCACACGCTCTCTCAGCCAGTTTCACAAACAGCTTTATTGTGATCAGGGTTGAGATTAATCAGGATCCCATTGTGTTGGCACTGAGATAACCAGGAAATAGGCTAACGCACACCAGGGGTGTCACCAGGTTATGAGTTGCTTTTTACCTAGCTGCTTACTTACTTTCAATTTTTAACATATCACTTCCATCGACTGCTGTAGTAAAGAATACATTAAAGCATCAATGGTTTCCAGGCCCGTACCCAGGATCAGTTAGAAGGGATTCCAGTAGGGGGTTCTGGGGCATGAAAAAAAAAGTTCACTAAATAGCATATTGCTTGAGAAACTATCCTATTACATTTTATTGTAAAAAAAAATATTTTGGGTTACATACATTTCAAGAAATCCCCGTTATCCCCAGTTTATTTTCTAAAAGCATGGCATCATGGATTTTGTGCCAACATGCTTTCTTTGGAATCCCCAGAATTCTCTCACAAGGAAGATGTCTTATCAAGATTTATCTATAATTACAACTTTTCTTTAAAAAAGGACAAACTGGAGTTTTCGCTTTGGGGCCTGACGGGGGTATAAACCCAGGACCTGCTGGCTGTGAGGTGAAAGTACCACCACCCTGCCACCCATAATTTTACTTAGTGTAAAGTCATTTATATTTGTATGAACTGAAACAACTAATAATAATTTAATAATAATTGAAAAGATAAACAACGTAGTGTTTATTATAGACCGTGTAAAATAAACTTTCTTCATTAGAGCAAAAACGACACACGACCGCCACCTACTGGCAGATACACAGAACACAGCGACAAGATCTCTGGGAGGAAAAACTTGTGCGGCGGAGAAACACTGGGATCAAAGTGGCATCTAAAGGAAAACCGACCAAAGCAAACAGTTATTTTTACAAATATAAAGTAGATCTATCTAATCTAGCGGATATCCTTGGCCAGTACATATATAGGAGAATCTGTGAAGGGTACTCTCGGCGGCTCCTCGTTAGTATAGTGGACAGTATCTCCGCCTGTCACGCGGAAGACCGGGGTTCGATTCCCCGACGGGGAGGATCAGATCTTTTTCTCTTCGGTGTTTCTTCGCTCTTTCTTTCCTTTTTGTGATTTGTGATTATTATTATTATTTTATCTCTCCTATAAACTCTTTAAAAAAGTCGTCAAATAGGAAGCCAAACAAACAGCATTTATGGACAGCATGGTGGAGCAGTGGTTGGTTGGTGTGTGTTTGTGTGTTGAACTGTATTATAAACTGGAACGGTGATTGGTTGGTTTGTGTGAACTGTATTATAAACTGGAACAGTGATTGGTCGGTTTGTGTGAACTGTATTATAAACGGGAACGATGATTGGTCGGTTTGTATGCTATTTGGAAACGCGACACGGAGCCGCCATATTGGAAAGTGGAACATGGTGGTTAGAATGAATGTGAATGATGAGAAACCACCACTATTATACTTAAAAAAAGCAAAATCCATGAAAGAAAAAGAGATTCACGCTATAAATGGCAATAATTACCACCACAAAGAATCTAGAAGAGCTGGAATAAAGTTTCACCAGTGAGTTTTAACCTATTAATAGCTAGATATGGACCAGACCCAGGCTCATTCATTTCTATAAATAACTGTTATAGACTGTCAGACTGTCTAGACTGGATCTATTGTAGATGTAGATCTCTATCAAGTATAATTCAGATCTAGATTCTAGAAAGATTTCTACTCTTATAGTTCAATTACAAGCATAGTAGTATAATATTTATACAATGTACTGTTAATGGATGTATTTATTATGTACTGGAATATAATTTTCAACCTCAAGTTTACAAAAACACAGTAACAGCATTTGTGAGGTAAAAACCTGCATGTTCACCATGGCTCCAAATATCCATGAAGTCTTTATAAGACATTTCTCAAGTGCCATCATTTTTTTATGTATATACTCTCATGTTTGCCCGTATTGTACAGGAATTTAATGAACATTAATTATTATTAAGAAATAATGCAAAATCCATGCACACATTGGAACAAATATTTATACTACTGTAGAATGAGATATTAGCAACCAGTTCATTTGAGCTATTTTTAGCATTAATTAAAATTGATAAAATAACATCAAGCTAATATTAATTGTTCATGTGATTCAAACAAGCTTCGGGGAAAATTTATTAAATGCTGATTTACACTTTGATAACATTAGTGACGTACGCATACACTTGTATGCTACATCTCTTGGATCAAACTGATAAAATGTACAGTGAAGCAACAAATGTAGTAATGTAAAAGTTAAAAATAATAAAACCACAGCTTCAGACAATATACTGAATGAAGTTATATAATGAAGGTGTGGTATTTTACCTGATGTGTGCATGTAGTCAGAAGGTTTTTACTAAACCACTGTATAAAAACAAGGGTGACAAACAAGCACTCTAATAATTATAGAGGTACAAGATGCCTTGGTAAACTATCTTTAATTTTCTGTATGACTACTTCAGCTTATAATGTACTTCAGTTATAATAATATTCTTTTTATATTTTAGCAATGTGTCTTACACTATTTTTACATTTTATGTTGTAAAATTCACAGCACACCCACTTTGGGTCAGTTTATGTAAAGTAAATGAACTTGTAAATTTGGAAATGTAGTAACACAAAGTGTTTTTTAATGCTTGTACTAAGACTATAAAGCACTGGTTCAGTTTTTCAAATACCCTGTTTAGAAATCTTGGAAATACAAATTCGTATGTTCCAGTCTAAATACAGTTCAATGTGTGTGTGGTTTGTATTGCATGCCTTTTGTGGAGCCATTTACAGGGTCCCCAAAAGGGAAGTGTTGTTTTTCTTAGTTTTTTTTTTTTTTGGACACAAATAAAAACAACAAAATTTGTACTATTAAGGTTAGAATTAGGTTAATACTCGATTTCGTTAAGTCCACATCATGTGACTACCGCAGGTGGGGTTAAAGGTCATGAGGGATAAAAGACGCAATCATAGATTTTAATTAAACAGCAGCAGTTTCCCCGAGTTAAATTAGACATTTTCTACCAGTTTGTGATCACATGGTCACGTACATATACCAGTGAAACGGTGGACAACAAGTAGGCAAGGATTAACCAAGAAATTAAATGAAATTACTGAAAATAATGTGACAAATCAAAAACTGTGGGTTTTGTTTGCACATGCATAGGTGACACTTGTATTGTGATTTCTGATCAGCTGTACCTGAATTTGTTTTCATATAATAAACTGGTGTGTACTGATTAGTGCTTATATCATGTACTGTATGGATTATTTAACCGTGCACATGTATGCAGGTTGTTTCTTGATCTTGTAACACTAAACAATAAAAATAGCACTATTCTGATAGCATGCTTATTTACTAAATCCAAAGTCAAGTCCTCATTCACTTCAGCCATGACACTGTCCCTGGAACAGCTGTTTGTTTACATGTAGGTCTGAAACGCTTCATCAGTTCAGATGCTCTCTATCTATGAAAACACACACCTTACAAACCAACATGCATACAAAAATTCAACACACAACACTTCTTTATTCTCTGTTAATTCACAGATATAATGAAAGATAATTATGCGGCCCTGTTCTTACAGAAGCGCTTTTATCCCCCTTGAGCCATGACACGGATGTCGTTCACGGCAAACAAGTATGGTGACGATTATTTATGATCGTGAAAGGCTTATTAGGTGTATTAAACATTACATCAATGAAAGATCAACAATACTTATGTGAAATTGTGTGTATAAGTAAAATAGAGAAGAGATGTCATCTCATTCTGCTTTCCAAGTGGACCCGCAGCTTAGCACAAATCTCTAGCCTTACTTCACTATTAAGAGTATGGGTTGGTGTATAATATCAATATATTGCATATTTTGCTGAGTACTAACTTCAGTACTTGTTCTGTACTCTGAACCCAGACCAGAGTTCGTGCCCTTCGTCTCTGCTAAAGAACACTGTTACAGAAAGCACACCAATCAACTACAAAGTACAGACCTGAAGCTTCCTTGGTAGGGACTCGGTCTTGACTCAGCAGGGATTTCCCCACTGTGTATACGCCAAAGCTGTCAACACTTCAGAAGCAGTCTGCTTAAAGATGCTAAATTCCAGGGTTATCCTTTATTCTCCTTTCCCACCCCTCATTTCCAGTGACACTGGGCATGTAACGCAATGCAAGTTTTGTGCTTATGATTTTAAGATTTTAACATGCCTTTGGGAGATAAGATGTAGACTTATGTAGACATTAACCAGGTGTTAAAGTACTTGAATGTACTTTTTTCCCTTGCACGTCCTAATGTAAAATGTGAGATTGTTTGTCACGTGTGAAACACTAGCTGTACTTGCCAGAAATTTCTGCAGCTCCTTTAATGCTGCTGAAGGCCTCTTGAGGGCCTCTCTTACTTTAGTATTTGCAGGTACTAAAAACTCATCCACATAAGACACAGAAAAAGAGATACCATCTTAGATATATTTAATAAATTAAAATAGGTACAAAAGAAAACTCAAACTTGTACATTTCTCCTCCATATCTTCCCCTCCCCTTCTCTAACAGAGATCCATCACTGGTAAACAAAATGGCAGGAAGAGGAAGCATCCTCATCTGCTGAATGCACGCACACACACACACTCACACACACACACACACACACACACACACACACACTCACAACTTTAGACCCACTCTCTCTCTATCTCTCTCTCTGTTGCTGCATGCCTGGTTCCTTCTGCCCAAAAACAACACACACATGCTACATGTTTGCAGGCAGCGGCTGGGCAATAGACAGGGGCAGACAGACACCCAGCCACTGAAGTGTCCTATACAGGGGCTCCTAACAGCAAACACACGAGCACTTGTAGTATCAATTGTGTTCAGTTCTTTGATAAGTGCACTCAACAGTGTACAGAATCTGCAATATGGACAAGCAAGTGTACAGTGTGTACATGCGTGTGCACATAAAGTACATATACACACAATAGTGTCGATTCATGTCTGAAATGAACACTTCATCACCACATGTACAGTGTTTTATGCACAGTTCACAAGTGACAGCCATCCCCTCACCATGTGATGTTCTAGATGGTCTTTCTACCCGAAAAGACACACAAAGACATCTACAGGTGTATTTCAGAGCCCCCATGGGCTCCCAGCAGCAGTGCTCAGAAACAAACACCGCAGGCAGGGCAGAAAACTAAAACCAAGACTTCTGTCATGATCAGTAAAGTCTGATATTTAAACAATTAAACAGGAGGGTGTCTGTAACATCAGCTCTAACCAGCCTCATGCACGCTGCTAACGTTATATATTAAAATATTTTCAATCCTTAAAAAACTGACCTATGACAAACGTTCACAGCCTTTTCCCCAGCCAGAATCATGATGAAAATGGAGGCTAGTTAGATTACACAGACATGGATAGATTATAAAGCCACGGAGAATAATGATTGGTCCCTCTCTTTGTCATCAGCGGCAGTATCCATAAGGACTCTGAAACCTCCCACAGTCTAATAGATAAGTGTTTATATAGGTGTATATATTTACTTTAGATATCAGTTATCTTTAAATTACAAAATAAAACATTTAACTACCACTACTCCATTGTTGATCAATTTGCAAATTATCACAAGGAAAACAGCCCAGGAGCCACGGAAGATCACAGGGTTGTGAAGGGTACATAACGTTCACAACGCACATGCTGAAACAGGGGCAAGAGGAGAGGAGGAGAGAAAGACTTCTATATAAGAAAAGTACTGCTTGGATAAAGCAGTACGGGCCACTTCCAAGAGGCTCCAAAAACAGCCTGGTGACAGCAAGACGCGGGGAAAGAGAAAGAAATAAAAATATATATATGTATATATGTATATTAAAGATAGTGCCCTCGTCAGATCCTTACAGCGCATGCTCTGAACAATATCCATCTTGTCAGGCTTTCACTATTCTATTATTCAGGTTTGGGTTTTCAGTGGAGTTGGGGCTGCTGGGAATTGGTTCACTTTGGATGTCAGCGCTCAGTATTCTGCAGCATACTCTGTGCCATGCAGTCCTCGACACACCAGAGTGAACTCTTTCACTATGTCCTTCACCCGTCGCTTATTCACTCGCTCCCTGTGAGAGAGAGAGAGAGAGAGAGAGAGAGAAATGGAGTGATGTATATACACTAAAGATACACGTCATAATTTATGTAATAAATAATTGGCAATTTTATTATTATATACTACATGAAAAAGATATGAATGGGAGTGCAATTTGATTGGTTCAATATATTGAAATAATAAGTAATTATTAAAAATGATGGGAGGTATGACATGAGTGTTTGTTTCACACACATGCATCCTCATCTTAACAGTAATAAACATACAATAACATATAATAAATATTTTTATCTGTAATTCGGCTGAGGTGAAATAACAGAGTGTGTGTGTGTGTGTGTGTGTGTGTGTGTGTGTGTGTGTGTGTGCGCGCGCTCATCTGTGATCTCTGATTGGCTAGTTTATATACAATCTTATTGGTTGAAACGCTATTCGGATTCACTACTTGTTTTTTCCCCTGAACGCATGAAGAAGGGTGAGTCATGGGGAGATAGAGTACATGTACATAGGCTTGATGGCTTGATAGCCAGTGACAGGAGGAGAGATAACTGCATAGCCTGATGCCTGCCGTACTTCTTTTAAATCGGAAGAAATACGGGAAAATACGTTTTTAACGTATGTTTTTAATTTTGTTTCTTTATAGTACTGCCAAAAGGGTTTAAAGAGGCGCCGTTACTCAGCTCAGGCTCTGCATCTGCTTAGGTGCCCATGTAAGGTATACTAAAACAATTGTGCACCTCAGGCTCACTGGATGTTGCTAAAATGAATTATTTAGTGACAATGATGATTGTTCATTTTTCATGTGGTCAGTGATTTTAATATTATGGCTGATCAGATTACATAGTTTGTATAACATTAAAACGGTCTATATTTACGATATTGAAATGTACCTGACATTATCAAAATATCCCTTAGTCACACTTTTAAAAACAAATACATGGATTTCAGTAATAGTAAAATAAATAAATAAATAAATAAAAAAACAAACAAACAAACAAAAAAAACATTTCAATCTGATACAAGGATAGGATGAGAGTAAGGATATTCCAAATAATTGATAATAAATATTATTTAAATATATATAAATGAGCCACATGAAGTATTTTTGCATTTGTTACCAAGTTGTGTTAGCACTACCTAAGGACCTGCTGGCTGAATGTATCCTTCTGTTCGTCTGAGACTCGAGATGAGGGAAAACCCGGAGACTGTAGGGCCTCTTTAAGCCACACAGTGAGCAGACTGAAGCAGTGCTTATTCATGGAAAACAACACCTCTGCAAACTGGTCCATTAAGCTGCGTGAAGACTGACCACCAATTGCCTACAAAAAAAAGACAGCAAGAGATGAGAGTTGCCATATCAACTCTCATGTGAACAGGATCAAGGAAATGTTAGTCTCTGACCTCCAGCACAGCCAGCAACAGGAGTTTGCCGTCTTCCTGCACAACCTGGCCAACAGGAGGAACGTCTGCACAGTGCGGCAACATCTCCGTCTGTCCAACATACAAATGTGTTTTAAAAAAAAAAAAGTCTTTATCTGCTAAGTGCCTTTTTTTTAAAATCAGTTTTGCATCATTTGACTGAATCTGAGCAGAAAGTACAGCTCTATACATGTCAGACTTACCGCACTTCTTTATTCAGTACTTGTATTAACAGTAAACACTACTGACCCACTTCCACCAATAGCCATACCGCACCCTGTCCACAGTGTTTGATAAATGATGTGGTATGCTTTGGATCACAAGCCCTTCCATTGTTATATAACCGTGGTATTGTATATCAGAATGATGGTAACTACTTCTACTCCAAATTGTTACTTGTTTCAAGCCATAAAATAAAATACACTTCTTTTTTCTGTAAACAGAATTCTATGTTCCATATGCAGAAGGTATCTTCGTTTATTAGCTGGCACAGTAAACTATTACTGCTGCGCAATGTATTATTCATTTGAATAAAAAGGCTCTTTACACAATCGAACTGAGGATGAAGTTTCTGGCACACACTATGTGCTTACAAAAGTAAACCTATCCAGTGGAGTGGCATCTCGAAGTGCCAGACAAGCTTCATTTCTCCATGTTCAACAATAAATTACATATTTTAACATATTTGAATGTTAACATTGTTTACCAAATTTTCTATGGTATTGAAAAAAGGAACATATCCACATTACAGTGAAATAATTTGTTTCTGTATATTAGGATGCCAGCCACAAAGCTACATCTTTAGCATACACTTCTTTTGCAGATCAATTTTATGCTAAATAAAATGTCATGCAATCAGCTTGTATCAGGAGTCCTCGACATGTAACCCCATATTATAAATGATTGCAATCCCCTGGGATTAAACATTTGATGTCGGATGATAGGGTGAATGTTTTTCTGTTGCACCACTCAGGAGCCTATCTTTGCCCACTCTTCCTTGAAAAAGTGCTCCAAACGCATTCTTCAGGTCACCCTACAGATTTCAATTTCATTCAGGTCTGGGCTCTGGCTGAACCTTTCCAGAGTTACATTTTCTACCAGTGAAGTCATTATTTTGTTGATTTGGAGGTATGCTAAATGTTGGTTGTGCTGGAATTCCGCTTCCTCTTCTGGAGGTTTTGGGACCAAATGGACTGGTATTTGGATAAATTTATTATTCCCTCCAATTTAAATAAAGCCCCAGTCCTTGGTAAAGAAAAACAGCCGCATAGCATGATGCATCCACCCCATGCTTCACCGTGGGTGTGGGATACTTTTGATGATGTGCAGAGTTATTTTTGTACTAAAAATACCATATGGAATTTTAGCCAAAAAAGGTCTCATCAGATCAGTTTGCCGGGCTTGGATATTATTATGTTCAAAATAATAGCAGTGTGTTTAAACACTGCACATCCAATCCTAAATCAACACATGAAGAAAAAATTAGCCAATTTGAGTAATTCTTTACAAAAAGGCAAGAAAAGGGAATAATAGGTAGTTGCAAAAAAAATAACAGTGTTTGCATTTTTCTGTACAAGCTCAAAAATTGAATGAATACATGGAAAAAAGCTTCAAGTTCAGTTTTCCTAGGAATCACTGAACTAATATTTAGTTGTATAAACCGTGATTCTGAGAACTGCTTCACATCTGTGTTGCATGGAGTCAACCAACTTTTGGCTCCTGTGAACAGGTATTCCAGCCCAGGATGACTGGACTACATTCCAACTGTCTTGTTGAAAGACCCATTTCAAGGGAATTTCCACTTCAGCATAAGACAACATGACCTCTTGATGTATTCTGATGTATCGAAACTGATCCATGGCAACTCATATGTAATAAATATAGCAACACCATAGTATGAGAAACATCCCTATATCATGATGCTTTCGCCACCATGCTTCACTGTCTGTGTATTTGTGGCTTGAATTCGTTGTTGAGACTCTTCTGACAAACTGCCTCTTTACCCAAAAAGAACAATTTTGCTTTCATCAGCACACAAAATGTTGTGCCATTTCTCTTTAGGCCAGGCAATGTGTTCTTTGGCAAATTGTAACCTCTTGAGTACATGTCGTTTCTGACATATTATTGGTGGACCATGGCTTTTCTGTAAGATGCAGAATTATTTGATGACAGGTGTGTACTGATTACGAGTTAACACAAGTTTAAATGTCATATGTGACTGATTAACTCTGAATAAAACAGTTTATTAGAAAATGTGCACACCTATGCAACCACATTGAGTTTTTTATTTTACATTATCAAACCTATAAGATTTCAGTTTGCTTTTCAGTTAAACTGTACAGATAACAGAAACTCATTAAAAGTGGAAAAAGTTCTGAATTAATTTATCTTGGTCTATTTTTACTTAAAAAAAAAAACAACATAATTTGACATAATTTATAAATGTGTGTATATGCACTTTATTATAACAATATCCTCTACTTACAAAGAAGAGGCAGGTAGACTTGACAGTGGGGGCTTCTGGAAATTTTAGAGATAGAAGTCCTACAGGAAGAACACACTAGAATTAGATGGAAAGTCACACCACATCCCTTTTATTCTTCTTTTACTTTCCATTTCTTTAGAACAATTACTTCGACGTAACCAAAAAAATCCTTACATTATGATTTTTTTTGCCGTATGACTTACCACAGTGGAACACTGCTTTCACATCAAGATTCTCAGACAAAAACAAGTCGGGCTTCCGTTTGAGAGCCTACAAATCAGACACAGCCAATGAACATGGCACACAGCATAAACTCCACTTCTGGATCCGTGCAGAGCCCACCCACACCCCTACCAAACACATGACCTTCCTCTCCTCTTACAATGTTCTTATTCTATTCCGACTAACCAAAAAATAAATTAATAAAAACAAAATAAATATACATCAACGTATTTTAATGCAAACTCATCAGGTAAGTAAGAAATCAAGTGCAAAAAATTAAATACTGAAATTTAACTCAAGTCAAACTAAAGGTGGTATGATTTGCAATTTCCTCATTTCACCCCCCCGCAAATTTCATTTCTTTTCTCTGCTAGACTGCATATGCAACAAAAATCTAAGTAACATGTACGGATAAAGACAACTAATGCATTAAGGAACTCATTGAGGATGAGAGGATACTGAGGAAGGGAGAGACAGAGAGGGACAGAAGGACTGAGAGAAAGAGAAATAAACAGATGGACCTGAGCTCCAGCCAAATGCAGAAATGAGAGGCAATGAGAACTGACAATGTAAACCAAATGTGAGACAAAGGGTGCCAATTTAATTTTTCTTAATGCAAATATTCAATTAATTAGGGTTGAACCTAGTTTTGGGACTGGAGTGATGCTGGGAGAAGGGGCTTCAGACACTTAAACCTGACTGAAAGTACATAGGGCATGTTTAAACTTTCCCTAAATGTATCATTCACATTCTGTAGCAGAAAGAGGCAAATCTGTGTCTTACAGCAATAAGTAATGGAAGTCTACTGATTTAAAAAACATTGTGTATATGTTGTTACAGGCTGCCAGTAATTTCAGAAGGGAAAGTAACACATGATTCATGTGACCATACAGAAGTAATTTGAATATGAATGAATGGTGGGAAACACCGTCTGTTCCTATATAAATGTCTTATATTTATTATTATGTAAAGGTAAGCTTGTATTACATGTAAATGAGCCTAGTTTATTTTATTCAGGAGGTTCACTAGTTTCTATCTGACTTGTTAGTTTAATATCTGTATAGTGTTATTTTTGCCGCCATTTTGCCTTACATGAACTCTGTGGTGCCATGCAAGAACCAGATAACCCCCTTGACCATTAAAAGTGAGTCCAGTGCACTATTGTAGACCTTAGGCAGCATAGTACAATCTATAAAATCGTTAGAACAGTATTAGTTAATTCAAAGGACAACAGGTGTCACTAGCAGTTCAAAGCATAATAATATTTTTCAATTTCCATGCAAGAAGCAGATAACCCACAATTTGGAGATGGCTGCACCCCTACACTCAGTAGCAAGAACTTGTCTTTTAACAATATGGGGATTGAGAAAGGTAAGTTGAGCAGTTTAATTCACTATCATTTAATTGATACTTAGATTGCTTTGACCAACCATAAAACACTGAAAATACGGAAGGGGCATTCTTGCATGGAGTTTGGTGTGAGTTATTGGGTTATTGCAGGGAAAAAGATTAATTTGAGGATAATTGTATTCTATCCATTAAAAGAAATCCTGGGGTCGTTACAGATTTGCTATGAAAATCCCAGATTGGGACAAATTTTATTTTACATAAATTTTGTACAATGTTCATCTCATAGAAAGATTTGTTGATTTTTAAAAAATAAATAAAATTAAACAAAAACTCATCATGTTTTTTATCAAAATGAACATTTTGTGGGTTGTCTGGTTCTTGCATGGTGCCACAGAACTGATGAATTCTTGTCCAATTCTCATGATTTTGCAGGCTCTTTTCAATGGTGGCCTTTTCAAACAGGCCAGTGCAAACTATCAAATGGATATTAGCAGATTGCTACTTCATAAATTTAAATAAAATGAAAAATTATTAATGTGCATGTGTAACAGGAGAGTTTGGAAGGCATGCCTTTGATTTCACTTTAAGATTTTAATGACAAATGCTGATATGACTACTGATGTCAGTAATGTGACCGTGTGCAGCTGTTATTGGAAAACAATCATTAATGTGATGGTGATTTTTTTTCCCCTCACAGTACATCCCAAAGTTCTTTTAATCCATTTAAAACCAGCTTACTTTATTTAATAAACAAAGACATGTCAAATAGTTTTATCCATTTATAGTTATATTTAATGTTTAAAGTTAATTCTTGCCATCACTTACATTATTTGAACTATACAAACATCCCTTGCAAACAAATCATGGAAACATTAAAAGAGCAATTTTACCCAATGCCCGATGTACCACTTACTCAATGTAAAGTATCCACAAATAAATAGGAAACTTTACTTTATAAATGATTGTATACTTTAATTTGTTATATTTATGAAATGGGGCAGCTGTGGCCTAGTAGTTAGAGAAGCAAGTTTGGGACTGGAAGGTTGCTGATTCGAACCAGCAGGAGAAATGTGTAGCAGTGGGTTCCAGCTAAACCCCAACTGCTCCTTGGACACTGCAATGCGGCTGCCCACTGCATCAAGTGTGTGCTCACTTTGAATGGGTTAAATGGGAAAATTTGTGAACTTACAGTATATATATAAAAAAGTTTTCTGCTAGGCCTAAATTATGTGTTTATATGACAAAGACTTTGTTGTAACTATAAAACTAATCAATTGCATGATTACAAAATCAGATTGAGCTCTGGACTGTTTGCTGGTCATGTCATCGAGTTGATCTGCCTTTCCTGAAGAAAAGCTTTCATTTACTTTGCTTTGTAGGGACAAGATACACCGTCTTTCTGAAAAATGACTTCATCATCATCATAATCATCAAATCAGATGTTTTATAGAAGAAATGAGAAAAGTGGCCAAAAATATACACATCCGAACTGTTGAAGTAATGACTGCCATCTCCCCCTGGTCCTTTACCTGATACGTAACCATATTAAAATTACTATTGTTTTTTTTCCAAGCTGTCATCATCATGTTTTTTTGAAATGGCACTAGAAAAAAAGGTTCAGTATTATCTCCTTGGTTAATGCAGAGTTCATCACTGAACACTTTTATCCAGTCATCACTCTTTAGCCCACTGTAACCTTGTTTTCTTCTGTTTAGGTATAAGTGCTGTTTTCCCTTTGAGTTGTTTTATATGCAAACTCTATTTCATCTAGCCGATTTTATAACAGCTCAGACACATTCACAGACAAATGTTTCCCATTTGTTTTGGTGTGCATTTTCTGTTCTAATGATTTGATGTCTTCCTTGGTCTACCTACATGTTTTCCTTCTGAATTTGTATATACTAACAACAAACTTAAGACACAACGGACTGGTAACAACCCACATCTTTTAACATGTTTTTTTTGGATTAATAAATCTGTAATAATTTCCATTGTTTTATATGACGATTCTCTTGTTGGGGCCATGTTTTATCCAAGTCTTCTTTCAATCCAGGTCCAAAATCTCATTAAGTACTGTAAGCACTTCCTTATACTGTAGTACCATTTGCATGTTTAAACTTCTACCAGGATTTTTGCTAAAATGCAAATTAACCAGTGATTCCAAAAGAAAAAAAAAATCAATACTGAGTAATTCAGTAATTTCCCCCTCTATTTTTTATGCCACTCATCATAGTAATTGAACTTGTTAGAGCGCAGCACTGTGGCGTAGTGGTTAGCACGTCTGCCTCACAGAAAGGAAGGTCTTTGGTTCGAGTCCCGGGCTCGGGTGTTTCTGTGGAGTTTGCATGTTCTCCTTGTACTTGCGTGGGTTTCTTCCAGGTACTTCAGTTTCCTCCCACAGTTCAAAGACATGCACATTAGGCTAATTGGTTGTTCCAAACTGCCCCTAGGTGTGAGTGTGAATGATCGTGTGTGTTGGCGAACAGCCTCCCCACAACCCTATCAGATTAAGTGGTTCGGCAAATGAGTGGGTGAATGAGTAATTTGTTTAAGGTTTGATTACATAATTTTTGACAGAAGCTGTAAAAACATCTACAATAGGAGGTTCCAGATGAACAATGAATGCAGCTTCATAGAAGCAATAAATGTGCATATTGAATATAAATGATTACCTTTCTAGAATTAGTTTGATTAGTTAATTTCTCCACTCTCATAGAGCAACTACATTGAAAAAACAGCACTTTAATAGGAAGGGACTACTGGCGTTATGACTATGGATATAAAGATCCTTTAAAAAGAACCCCAACTCACAGTTCACCCAATTGGCTGTACATAAACTGTATGACTGCAAACAGCATGACAAAGCTGTCATTCCTCCTCTGAAATGAGTAATCACATTTCTGAAGGGCTGACCAAGCTCACCAGAACCAAGACTTTTAAATGAGAGACTGCGTCAGTCATCCAAAAGTGCACCTTTGTCGGCCCGAAATCACAAGGCAGAAAGAGGAAGAGAGAGAGAAAGAAAGGGACAGAAGAAAAAGAGAGAGTAACCCAAAGTGAATGAAATAAGAAACCAAAAACACACCTGAGCTTGGAGTTGCATAAATGAATCAACAATATCAGGATGATCCCTGGGCCCTAAAATATAATAAAGATGTAACTTAAGAAATAATAAGAATAATAATAAGAATATATACAAACAGCAACAGAACAGACTGAACAGTCATGTGGAAAGAAAAGGCAACAAAAAGGATCTCATTGAAATAATTGCACATGTGAGAAAACGAGGGGAGACGAGGAGACGAGAAGCATGTAAGGCTTTAAAGGCTGTCTCCAGAAAGAAAGAAAAAAATCGAAAAAACTAGAAAAAGTCATGAGTCAGGATAAAGAACTAACTGAAAGAAAAATAACGAGAAAGAAAAACAAAACCAAAACAAACAAACAAACAAAAAAAAAACCTAAAGGAACCAAAGTGGGTTTGGAGTGGGAACCCAGGAGGCACCTGCTACTGTGACATTTAATTTCCTTCTTTTTTTTGGTTTCTCGTTTTAAACTTGGTGAAGGCTTCTTAAAATCAGACATGCTTTCCCACCTGCCCCACCCCAAGGTTCACTGAAAAGCATGTTCACCATGGGAGAGTGGGGCAGCAACCTAGCCCCTAAACCCCCTTCCCCTAGCTGTTCCCACACTCCAAACAAGACCCCCACCCCATCACAGCCCTCTCCAATATGGCCCGAAATTCTCCCGGAAAAAAAACAAAGCCAAAGCAAAACAGGCCACGGCAGGTTCTCAGAGCCACAGATAAGGAACCTGCTAGAGATCAGAGGGTTAACAGTACATTGAGATGTAAATCAGTGAACAAAGAGGCAAAAACAAACTGAAGGACAATTAAGAGGACAAGGAGGAGACGGGTGCAGAAGATGATGAACGGCCATTATCTGGGAAAAACAGCATGTAAAAACAAGTGGGTTACACAGGATGAAGGGATGAGATCTTTATATGAATTGCTTTATTTATATAAATTAAGATTCATAAAAATAGATCTTGGGACTCCTCTGCTAACCCAGCCACCTAAAGTAATAAAAACATACCTGTTATATATGAAATGTCTGTGTTTGTTAGGGAAAAGGTAGGTAGAAATGGACTGTAAATTAAACACTCAATGAGAAAAGGATGACTATGAACCCCGTACCTTGCTGGAAGATGGTGAGGGTGACGGAGGTGACCAGCTCAAACAGGGCTTTAATTGGGGGAAAGTGGTCTGACTCGCTGGCAAATATATGCATCATCTGGTGACAATCAAAAAGAAGAAAAAAAAAAAAAAGATTAAAATTAACATGCATACATACACCACCCAGTTTATTAGGAACATTTCTGCAAGGCAATGCAGCTTGTAGGATGTTTTTAATAGAAATTTCTTTTGGTGCATGTTGGGCAGAGAAGTTCATATAAGTGTAATGGGAAATTCTGTGGTTAAGTTAGAAAAGTCCAAATACTTTGGAAAATAGAATGATCAGACAGAGCACACTGGCTCGAGCTGAAACCATCTTCCTCTGGGATTTTGTTCAGCCAAAATCAGAATTCTGTCAGATTGCACTTTAGAGTACTGTGTGGCAACAGCTTAAAGCAAAGCAAAGAAAGATGCAGAGAGAAGTCAATAGCTTTAATGTGCATATCAAACAGGAGAATGTGAAAAAAGAATGTGAAATGCCAAACTGCCACTCACAGGATATATATCCTGTGAGTGACAGTTTGGCAGCAGGAAACACCTTTTGATATGAAAGTTCAGGGAAAATGGCCAAATTGGATGGTTCGAGCTGCTGGGAAGGATACAGGAAATTAAATAATCACTCTTTATGACAGTGGTGAGCAGAAAAATATCTCGGCACGCACACAACTTAAACCTTGAGGTGGACACTCTACAACAGCAGATGACCAACATCTACATCACAGCCTTTTTTTCATTCTTCTGTTTGATGCGACCATAAATCTCTTCATCTGTACCTGCCACCTGATTAGATAACTGAATGAAAGTGCAGGTGTACAGGTGTTCCTAATAAAGTGGACAGTGAGTAAATACGCAATCTAGAGTAGTCAAATTTATTTTATTATTGCACGACACTGCACACACACTGAGGTTTTTCAGTGACTTCCTGAACACATGGTGCTGTAGATACAGTACATGTCTCCAATCAAAATTACATCACTGTGTGTTACCATGGCAACAGCTTGGCAAATGTATGGACTAAGAATAAGAAATGTCTAGGTCAATACAAGGGGAATCCAGAGAACTAGACTGTGGTTTGGCCATGTGAATTAGGGGTGTACCTGACGTGTCAGGTCCAGTGCAGAGGCTTGTGGGATAGTGCTGTACATCTGACCCAGCATCTCACTCAGCTGAGACACCATAGGAGCAAAGTCATGGAGTAGAGTCTTCACCGACTTCTCAAAGATAGCACACACAGCCTGGGTGGTGGTGGTGTTGGTGATGGGGAGGGTTTAAGTATAAGAAAGATAGAGAGATTTTCACAATGCTAAATAAACCTTTTCTACATGCAATCCAAGAAATATCTGTAATGTTGAGTAAATTAAAAGCAATCAGAAAGTGTCTAAACTAGGGGAGAAATGTAAATTAAAAGGTTACATGATTAGGAACTTAAAATGGACACCAAAGAAAACTAACAAAAGTTTAAAACTTCAAAATGTTTTTTTTTTACTTTTAAAGATGTTGAAATTTTACCTCAACAACCTGAGAGTCATTCAGCCATTTACTGAGAACAGTGTGAATGAGGGCAAAGACCTGCTGCAACACCACCACGACCTAACACACAAACACACACACACACACACACACACACACACACACACACAC
>JAOUQZ010000033.1:6586398-6599576 GCA_028564935.1 Neosilurus hyrtlii | reverse complement strand
GAAAGAGAGAGAGAGAGAGAGAGAGAGAGAGAGAGAGAGAGAGAGAGAGAGAGAGAGAGAGAGAAAGAGAGAGAGAGGGGTGGATTTGCACAATGTTAAAACTCAAATCAGGCGCTACAGCGGTGTAGTGGTTAGAATATCTGCTTTACAGCAAGAAGGTCCTAGGTTTGAATGTCGGGCTTGGCTCAGGCGTTTCTGTGCAGAGTTTGAGTGTTCTCGGAGGGCTTGCGTGGGTTTTTTCCAGGTACTCCAGTTTCCTCCCACAATGCAAACACGTGTATTAGGCTGTTCTGAATTGCCCCTAGGTGTGAGTATGAATGGTTTTGTGTGTGTGTGTGTGGGAGAGAGAGATGGTCCTACAATGGACTAGCGAGCTGTTCAGGGTGCACTCAACCTTCACCCAGGGTTGACCAAGATTGGCACCAGCTTCTCTGGGACCCTAGTAGGATTAATTAGTTTAGCAAATGAGTGAGGGAGTCAGTGATAATAAGCTATGAAAGTAACATTCAGAGACAAAATAATATAACTGCCCATGTTCATGAGCTCCAGAGCTGTGATTATGTACAGAGTTTCTGCTTTTTCCTCTAGAACTCTACCTTTTCCTGCCATTTACTCTAGTTTTGGGTGAGTTATCTGGGCTAAGTCTATGAAGTATCATATCGCAATAATGCAAATTTATCAATGTATCTCCCAGTCCTACTTAGCCAACACAATGCTTCACATCTGCAAGAGGAATGATGAAAATACTGACCTTGTGTATCTGTTTAATAAGCACTTCCTATATCAGAGAAAGAGAAAGGGGAAAAATTATTAGTGTACACCGGAATAAACATACAGGAAGTGAGTTCTTGAGTTTCAGTATCCCTACCTGTGACACAGCAACAATGTTTGTAGCATAGGGTGGGAGGTCGTATCTGCACTCTCTGCAGATCTTCTTCAGGGTAGAAACGCTGGAGATGGAAAGGTCTGGATTTCCTAAAGCCTGGAGCACCAGCGGTAACACACTGCTCAACATTACCGGGTGATCCGCTAACCACTCTGCCAACGCTCCTACAGACAGGCAGAGAGCGAGAGAGAGAGAGAGAGAGCGAGAGAGAGAGAGAGAGAGAGAGAGAGAGAGCGAGAGAGAGAGAGAGAGAGAGCGAGAGAGAGAGAGACCGACCAAACAACCGATCAAGAGATAGAGACCGACACAGAGACAGACAGAGACAGATGGAAAGAAGGACACAGCCAGAGTCAGACAGGGAGAAAGACAGACAGACACAGAGACAGAGAGAGACAGGCAGACCAAATGAGGGAAAGGTACAGAAAGAGGCAGACAGAGAAAAAGACAGAGAGAGAAACATATAGGCACCGAGAATGAGAGAGACAGACCGAATGAGAAATAGAGACAGACACAAAAAGAGACAGAATCATTGAGAGGGGGGAGGCAGACAGACACAGGGACACAGAGAGACAGACAGAGACAGAAGGTAAGGGGGACAGGCAAAGAGACAGACAAGAGACAGATAGACAGACAGAAAAACAAAGAGACAGACAGACAGTGTGAGAGAGAGAGAGAGAAAGAGAGACAGACATATGAGACAGATATACAGGGAAAGCGAGGGAGAAAGAAGATGAGTGCACCTTATAAAAAACACCCAAAAAGATTAATCCTTATATCCCTCATACAGACCTATCGTGAACATGACCGTGTCCGCAAGCTGTACATTGTTGATATTGATTCTGGGAATGAGGCCAATCAGGCCGGGAATGACATCAGAGTAGTTCACATCTATCGTTTCTGCTATGGACTGGAAACCATAAAGGAGAGCCTCCGTATGCTGGAAAGAACAAACAAACAGGTGACTAAAAACACAAAAGACAGCAAACTCTTCAGCAGAGCCCAGAACTCGAACAAGAAGCCTTGTTCTTTAGGTTTATCAGGGTGTTTGAGTCTATGAGCCTGTGTATGTTTGTGCAGTGTCTGACCTGCCAGGATGTTGGTTGGTCTGCATTGGTAAGCAGCCTGCCGAGTTTATCATACAGGTTACTAAGCAACTCGGCTCCCAGCATCTCGTAGACATACATCAGGGTGTCAGAAATGTCCACCCTAAAATAAGAGTGAACGTTCCAAATAAACAAAACCGTTGTTCTACCATTTCCCTTCATGATACAGTCTCTGATACACGTCGACACGAGTCAGTCCTGACTCCAAAAAACCCACTACAGCCCATCTGCGCTCAACTCAATTCAAGGAAAACAATTCTATAATGCCTAATTTTTTTACATTAAACCATAAGACTGTAACAGCTCCAACACATGATTACACACCTGTAGATCCTGAACTGCTCCTTCTCGTCAGATGACCAGGATGCATACTCCTCATCACTAGGGAACTGGGCTTTGTGAAGCAGAACATCCACTAGCTGAAAATACACAGGCCTGTAAACCTGCAGGTACACAGCCTGCTTCTCTCCCTCGAACGTCATGATGTCATCCTGCAACAAACACGCAGGAAACTCGTTATTCAAGCAGCAGCAAGTCTCACAGGAAGTCACTCTTGTATTAGGGTTTTGAAATGGACATTCAAAGACACTGATAAGAATTCACATGTCATAGATGTCTACTCAGAAAGAAACTACAGTCCAGATGAGTGGCTACTTCTGTGGGTGATCCAGTAAAAGTGAGCAAATTAATGAACACAGATGCTGACAGTTCAATTTAATAATGGCCAACTCAATATACCAAGAGCCGCGCAAATTAGTGTAGGCAAACAGGTATGACATCCATTAGCATTTGATGTTATATACTCAATAATGTTTTCCTCTGCCTTTCCAAATAAATTAACCAGAGTGGAGAAAATGCCTCTACTCTTTTACCACACCCTCTGTTTTGTGCCTCCTTCCTAAGCATGCAGTGATATTTACATGCATAAATTATATTTGAAAAACAAAATACAATCTGACAAACTTATTTTATTTTTAAAAGAATAGGAATCTCACTGCCTCACAACAATTACACACCATTAAACCATGCATTTTTTTAAAGCACTGAATAATTGTGAAATTAACAATACCACAACTACCTCAAATTTTGCCTGATTAATTTAAAGCTATTATCTCACGGAGCTGCAAATGCTAAGGAACGTTGCAATTGTTGGATTTACCAATTTTTCTTCTGTGCAAATTTCGCAAAGAAAGAAAAACTGTTTGCAAAATGTTTTGCAATCTTTTATGAACAATGACGAAACCCAAAATTCGCCATGTTCTTCAGCATTCATCGTTCTGTGAGATACCATCTTTTTCAGCATTAAATACTGGTGCAATTAGCAATAAATCAACCACCACAGACCCTGCGTGGTTAATTTAAGTTCACTCCACCCCAAATTTTAAGTGCTATGAAAGGAAACCTGCTATAAATAAACATGCAGTGAGGTGAGAAACAAAAATAAGTGTCCATGTCTTTCATTCAAAATTGTCACTCTGTGTCTTTAGTAAATATTGACTATAGGTTTATGCCAAAAAAGGATGTGTGTGCATGAAGCCATTATGCACCATTTCTGCTCAAAAAAATTATTGAAATAGTTTTCTTAAATTCTGCAAAGAATTACAGCTGGACATTCAGACTAACCCCTCACTGAATCACCACCTTATCGTAATGGAGGGGTTTGCATACCCTAATGATCCAGGGAGCTATGTTTTTGGGGCATCATGCCCCTGTTAGGGTCACCCAAGACAAACAGGTCCTAGGTCCAGACTAAGGGCAGTTTAGAAGAGTCCTATAAGAGATAGAGAAAAAAAATGCAAGGGCTCAGTTTCCCTTGCCCAAGCACGGGTTATTGGGGTGTCCCTGAGGCAGGCCTGGAGGAGGGGCTCAAAGGCAATCGCCTGGTGGTCTTGCTTCTGTCAATGGAGCCCGACCCTGCCCGAAGAAGAGACATGGGTCTGCCTTCACATGGACCCACCACCTGTAGAAGGGGGTTTCCACCTTGTTGGGTGTTCTATGGGATTATGGGATACCGGAACAGTTGCTACGGGCAATCTGGTGTCTGTATTGCCGGAGCCAGAGCTTGGTCCACATTAGAAACATGTCAAATTCGTTTCCAGTGGGGGTTAGACTTCACCAAGACTGTCCCTTGTCACCGGTTCTGTTCATAATGTCTATGGATAGAATTTCTAGGCACAGCCATGGGATTTAGGGGTTCTGGTTTGGTCATAGGATCTGTCCTTTTGGCTTCATCAACCTAGGACACTTCAGCTCTCGCTGGAGCAATATGCAGCCTAGTGTGAAGCAGCTGGAATGAGAATTCCAAGGCCATGGTTCTCAGCTGGAAAAGGGTGGAATGCACCCTCCAAGTCTGGAATGAGGTCCTTCCCCAAGTGGAGGAGTTCAAGTATCCCTTAGAGACAGGGTGAGAAGTTCGGTTATCTGGCAGGAGCTCGGAGTAGAACCGTTGCTCCTCCGCGTTGAGAGGAGCCAGTTGAAGTGGCTCGAGCATCTTACTAGAATGCCTCCTGAACGCCTCCCTGGTGTGGTGTTTCAGGCATGTCCAACCGGAAACAGACCCCGGGGTCTCTTTGGGACTCTTCCAGCGTCCCAATGGAAGAGCTGGAGGAAGTGGCTTGGAAGAGGGACATCTGGACCTCAATGCTTAGGCTGCTGCCCCCACGACCTGACCCCAGATTAACCGGAAGATGATGAAGACATTAAGACCAAATTATTAATTGAATTTTTACCCCTCAGCCATCAGGTTGTTGGGGTATTGTCATTGTTTTTAATAGCTTTCAGACTTACAGATAACCTACAGTCAGTGTGTCTTGGTGACGTAGTGCAATAACACACTGCTAATGGGAAGTTGGGTCTAATTTACCAAGCCAATTATTGCAAGTTGTCCATTTGAGTGAATTGAATGACTGATTCAAATATGTCAGAGGAAATATAAAGCCTATGAGATCATCATCAAGTACCTCAAGACCGCAATAGATTTTAAGATTGGCTCATTCGCTGGTCGTTTTTCAGGCTTTTTTTTTAACCGAACATAGCCATCAATGATGATGTCTGACTCACTGAATGAATAAAGTAATTTATTGGCTCAACAAAGACAATTCTGGCACAAAACGTGCATTAGGGGATTGGAAAGTTCTGTTCATTTCAATTTGCGAGAGACAAGGCTCAGCACATGGAGCTACCAAGTGAACTGGTATGCACAAATAGCTTAAAAAAAGTCTTCGTTCACACAAATATAAATGAATTAGGAATAGTTTCTTTAAATAAATAAATAAACAAATAAATAGAAATCACAGCTCCCTTTGACATCAACCGATTCATGATTTATGAACTGATTCAAACAGATTCCAACAAAGTGTGGCAGTGTTTTTATAAGAACTGGATGGATGTGGTAAGAATGTTGTGGGGTTCTGATTAATGGTAGTAAGAATGTAGTAGAAATGTACTAAACGAGGTGTACGTATGATCGGAAAGAAATTAGTGAGAACATATTAGACACAATGAGACTCTGGCATGGACGTGGTAAAGACACATTTTTCCATTTTGACCATGACCCTGCATTCATCGAACTTTCAGGACATAGTGCAGTTTTATTTATTTGAGTGTGATGGGGGTCAGGTTGGTACAGATACAGAATGATAAATGAATTTTGAAGTAGACATGTCATGATGAATGACCACAGTTAACAGGGAGCAGAGATGAGAAGAGCCATCATTATTTCCAAAGGTCACCGATCTACCATAACCCCATCATACATACATGATCACATTTTTTTTTTTTTTCGGTAAATGTATTAGAATAGAGGGAACCCTGACCACATCTGGGAGGATAAAGAAAAATAAAAATTGTCTCAATTGAAATCAGAAAATATTTCTGTTCCTACTGTACCAGTGTTCCTACTGACGACAGGAAAGCCGAGTTGGCAAAACATTAGCTGCATGGATTTAGCGTCACACACATCTTTGGCAGCATTCTCATACTCAGAGTTACTAGAATGCAACGTCTCACTGTCTCCCCAAGAGTCCTCCCTCTCTGGTTCAGATAGTTAACCATTTACACCCATTTCCTTAAAATTGCTAGCCAGAGTTGCTAACTGAACACGTTTTTTTACCACATAAAATGTCGCTCGCTGAATAAATCTGCTTGTTTACTTGCGCTGGACAACCCCGCCCAAAGTGATATCACTTCTGGGGGAAAATGGCAGCTAACCATAGGTTCAGACTCCTCTAGTGATCCATGAGATAAAATGACCAAGTTTAGTGTATTTTTTTAGTAATTTATGTTAAAATAAGCCTTTGTATCGATTATTACATATTTTACATACACATAAATTATGCTGTAAGAATGGAATAATGAGGAAGGAAGATTACCTCAAAATTCTTCAGGACAATCTAAAATCATCAGCCAGTAAACTGGGTCTTGGGTGCAGTTGGGTGTTCCGACAAGACAATGACCCAAAGCACACATTAAAAGTGGTGAAGGAATGGTTAAGTCAGGCTAAAATTTATGTTTTAGAATGGCCTTCCCAAAGTCCTGACTTGAACACCATTGAGAACCTTTGGCCATTACTGAAGAAACAAGTCCATGCCAGAAAGCCAACAAATTTAGTTCAACTGCACCAGTTCTGCCAAGAAGAGTGGTTAGATTCAACCGGAGACATGCCAGAAGTTGTAGATGGCTAACAAAAGCGTCTAACTGCAGTGAAAATGGTCAAGGAACATGTAACCAAATATTAGCCTTGCTGTATGTATAGTTTTGACCCAGCAGATTTTTATAAGAGCCATAATAAATTCGTAAAAGAACAAAACTTCATGAAGCTTTTTTGTGACAAAGATGTATGTGCTCCAATCACTCTATCACAGAAAAATAAGAGTTGTAGAAATGCACTGGTACCTCAAAACTGCCATGGCATCCCTGTTCTTTAAAGGTGTATGTAAACTTTTGAAATCAACTGTCAATACATCTTGTGCTTACATTTACATTCACATTCACAGCATTTGGCAGACGCTCTTATCCAAAGCGACTTAAAATTATCATTTTTATACATCTGAGCAATTGAGGGTTAAGGGCCTTGCTCAAGGGCCCAACAGTGGTGATAGTGGGGACTGAACCGCTGACCTTTGGATCAGTAACCCATCACCTTAACCACTAAGCCACCACTGCCTAACTCTGGAGCTTATTATAACAGCAAAGGATGGACTAAATCTGAAATGGGATGTTTAACAAGAGTCTGTTTACATACCTGCAGTGTGTACCAGAATGTTAATGTGAGAGAGCTTGTGGTTTCATTGACCGGGTAGTGGCCAGGGATGCCAGTGCAGAACATAATCATATTGACCAGTGCCAGGAAGCTCTGCCACTGCCCCACCTGCTCCAGAAGAGCCCTACATGAGACAACACAAGGATGGAAGTCCTAAACAAACACGTCACACAACATGTGAAATTTTTTAAAAGGCTACATCAGTGTCATTCTGAGTGTGTGGAAAAAAACAAATAAATAACATGCATAGCATCTCATTCTGGGCCTTCTGTAATACGACATTTAAAAAAAAAAAACCTCTCACAATCTCTATATATCTATTTCTATAACTATATATCTATATATTGTATGTGGGAAAAAATAACAGTAGTACAATTTTATCCCATATATGTATATGTGTATATATATATATATAAATTGATGTTTTGTGTAAAGTTGCTAACAGGCAAACAAACCAATGCTGACAGAAACAACTAAAGAAGGTTAGTCCTACTGTTACAAATCTTTGTGCCTGATACACACAAAGACTGTATTTACAACGTGACCCTTGATCAAGTCCGGATCACTGGAGCTAGCAGATCCTTACAATAATAATGACGCATAAATCTTACAAATGTCTGACTGCTTGTTCTTAAAATACCAACAAGAATCTCACACAGATGACAAACAGATTGCAAAACTTTTAAAGACCCCAAAAAATAGGCTGCAAGTTTGGATGGATGGCCTGATAGCATAATGCCTTCAACACCCTTATTTGTCTTAAAAGTGTGAATAGGCGAATGGTCCCTCCCCTTAGGATACACAACCAAGATGGCTACTGTTGAGAAAAAAGTGCACAGTGTTGCTCAACATTGTGAATTTTCATTTTGGAGTACACTAACCAGGTTCTCGTAATGAACTGCATGCTGCTGCTCTTGCCAGTGTTAACCCACGTATGCACTCAAAACCGAATCATTTCAATCGTATATCAATTCAGACACGGCCATCTTTGCTTTTCTGTCACTGTAGGTAAAGCAAACACCTTTTGCGGCGATACCAGAGCAACGTTGCTGCTACCAGCCTGAATGAATAAACATCGCGGTGCTGATGCACATTCTGTGTGTACCTGGAATGGTTCTCTCCCAGGGAGACGGCGATTCGACAAATCCCATGAGACGTCTCCATGTCTCCATTCTGTACGGCTTCCCGCAGTTGCTCCTGGAGCTGCAGCACTTGCGGAACCAGCTTCACTAAAGTGTTGAGATATCTGAAATGCATATATAAGAAAATATGGTTTTTGTGTCCCAAGTTTTCTTCATTTATGACAGTTGAAAAAAAATGATGAAAGAAAAATCTGAATTGCAATTCTTTTATTTTTCTAGTAGCTGTAATTGTGTTGTTTAGACAGCAGAGGGCACAATAATGAAAAATGTAAATACACCAAGCCACATTTTCAAGCATTCTGATGTGTTTCAAGCACATACGACGTCGCACGGCCGCTATATTGGTACTTCTAAGTAACAAGTCAAACGATGCCTAACAAAGGTAATTGTGAACTCAATATCACTGAACTGTACACATAACTAGAGTGTTGATTCACTAACAAAACCACCAACAATGCTGAAACCACGAACCCTCTATATTTGTCCGCTCTGCTCATACACTTCTCAAACAAAAACAAGCAGACAAAATGGCAACATAAGGTAAGGAAAGGTAAGTTATTCTTTATTTGTTGGTATTACCCGACTAAGGAGATATTAGGCATCCACATTAAACTTTGACAGTTCCTTTTGCCAATGACGCAAATAAAAAATAAATACCTTTATTCAAACAGGTTACATTCTTCATATCACAAATGAGCAACTACCAAGTTTTTTTATGCATTTCGGACACAAAAAAAAATCTTGCTTTATTTATTTTTAACTGACTTGGCCAGTAAGTACTCCAGTTCTATATAGAGCTCAGTGAGTAAATACAAATGACATCATTGTAAAAGCAATGGAGCACCAATGATATAAAAACAAAATAAAAAAAACCCATGCAAAACGGGACAGTGCTATTGTGAAACTGACTTTACAAATAGATTTTATAAGAAGCTGGAGTTAAATTTTTACAGTCCGCCAAAAGCTAAAGAAGAGAAGCAATTCGGAGTAGCCATTTTATAATAAAGCTTGAATACAGCATGCAAAAATGTTTGTATATTGCATTAAGAAAAGGCCTATGAGATGAGATGAGATAAAAGGAATATTTTCATGAATTGGTTCTATATCTAACTCCAGCCTTTACAAATCCTGTAAATAAATGAGAAAACAAAAGTGTAAAAATAGACCAGAGGGGTCCAGACGCTCCCACTAAAAGGACCATTTCACAAAGTTAAAATATTATACACACACACACACACACACACGTCAATCAAGTTGACTACAGTGACCTTAAGTTCAAAGTGGCCCATACACAATTCCGAACAAAATCTTCCTCAGGGCATCCCTTTCTCCAAATTTGGTGATCCTGTCATTTCCTTCTGAAGTTATCACACTAACAATCCTCAACAAGCCAAATATAGAAAAAGTGTCCTTGAAACAAGATTGAGGTGCACCATATGCAATCCCACTGGCTCCTGAGAGGGAGCCATATACCCAGCTTGGTAATTCTATGTAATTTCCTTCCAAAGTTATCGCACTAACAAGTTATTACATGCCTAGAAACACCTTTAATCGATGTTTAGTAAAAAGCTATAGATATTTATAGTCACTATGCCTTTTCTTTGGGTGCTGTAGGGCAATGCAGTATCGAGTCATTCTTACTAAACTGCTACAAAAGGTTATGATTCACTCAACATTTCTGTTTCTCTTTATTCTAGTAGACTGCCTTCTTATCTTTATTTATTCAAGCAGCTTTCCATGTAATTATGCTTAAGTGTCTGCGACTTGTTTTGTCAGGACAGGCACGTTGGACCAACACTCGGAGAACTCATCCTTTGTCTGCATACTTGATGTCAACTCAATGTGATTCACGGAGTGCACTGTACTACAGCGCACTCAGTGGAATTACCTTGATATACTCTCCCAGAATTCACAGGCTCAAGGTCAGAGACGATCAATAACATGTGGAGACGCAACAGGGGACAGCGTCTGGTCTAAAGACACTCGCTCTCTGGGATTGCTGTACAGCAGTGAATCAAACCATCACACCAAATTACATTCAACTACACGATGAGACTGAATTATAGATAAGGCCAAGCAGGGCATGAGAGAGGGTGGCTCAGGCCTTAATGGGTTTCATATCCTTTGTCTGGCTCAGTTTGTGATGATCTGTTAGTCAGATGTGTAATGGAGGGAGGGAGGGCTGACAAGAAAGAATAAAAACAAATTAAACAGGCATCCTTTCTGGGGGGGGGGGATTCATGTCCATATGTGCTGCTTCCTTTCCTCTCATCATGTCCTCTTCCCTGGGAATGAGACGTGATTGGTGGCTAGATCTCTAAAAGCACATTACGGTATCTCAAAAGACTTGAATTTCACAGGAACTTCCGGCAGGAAAGATTAATTCAACATTGACACGTCACATAAAAATAAAAACATAAATATGAATTACTTAAAAATGTTATACATTATTTTAGATTATTATTTATAATAATTATTTATGCATATTATACTTACAGTTGACTAAAGTCATCACTTCATATACATGACACATTACAGAAGTACATTCATTCAGTGCCAAACTGCTTTATCCCACCAGAGTCATGGGGAGGCTGGAGATTATCTCTGCCATCACTGGGTGAAGGCAGGGTAGACCCTGAAGAGTTTTCCAGTCCATCACAGGGCAACATTATCACAACCACTCACACTCACACCTAGGGGCAATTTGGAACAGCCAATTAACCTTATGTGGATGTCATTGGACTGTGAAATGAAACCGGAGTACCCGGAGGAAACCCACACAAGCATAAAGAGAACATGCAAACTCCACATAGAAACACCCTCGCCAAGCCTGGGTCTCAAACCCTGCACCTTGTTGTTGTGAGTTGGATGTGCTAACCACTACACCACTGTGCCGCCGGCATTACAGAAGTGTGGGGTTAAAAACTTAATCGGTTGATTTTAAAGTCGTCATCATCTGCTACGCCACCTCATACAAGTCCATGATGGAAATCACATCCTGACAGGAATTTGGATACAAATCCCTACAATATCATAAACTAAGCTACAGGGAGCTGGCACAGAGCTTTCAGCTTCTCTGCTTTACAAGCCTGTTATTATATTCGAACTCCGAAGAACATCATGTCCTCAAATACAGCCTGTTCAAATCCGAGAATCAGCTCCATCTGCCTGAAGTCTTCTATTGTTGTCTTTCATCTACCGTTTAGCCATGTACATCTGTTCATCTTCTGCTCTCCCTCCATCTAGTCGTCTATCCCCTCTTTGCTTCCTGCCTTCTTTAAAGGAGCTAGTTCCTCACTTTGGTCTGACATGCATTTGTACGAAACCTGTTGTTTGTCACTCTTTAGTCCCTTTCATATGGCACCTTTATCCTGCCTCGCTGATCTGTGTAAAACATCTCAATGCAGAAACGTTCAGGCTCCTGTGCCCAATCCATTGGTAGAAACACAACAGGAATTGATGTCCGTGTAAAGCAGACCTCACATGGGGGCAGTTCTGATTCTTCCAACATATGAGAGTGATGTGGCAAAACAGCCTCACGTGGGGTTGGGTTTGAAGGAGGTTTTGGAGCTGTTTAAAATGACGGTGGTGTGGCAAAACAATTGTGAGCAGTAGGTGAAAAGTGTGAATAGGTTGTAATGAGGAACTGCATATAGAGGCAAAAAGGTGACAACACCGAAGTAACAAGGCAGCTAGACGGTGATACACGATATTACCGCGAAATTTTTGACATTTTGAAAATCTTGTGGTTTATGGCGGCCCGTGCTGGTCGACAGCAAACAGCAGCACAGCGTCAAGATGTCACTCATAGGGTCTTTATAACCGCACTGAAATGCCATCAGAACCAAGATAAGGGAGCACCATGGCTTGGATTATGTGGCATGGTCATTCCGTGAACATTCGAACAGCTTATAGAGGCCGTTTCACACAAAAATGTGTATGGAGGACATATGCATTTGCCAGAGAAACACAAGCATCAGTGCTGCATGTCCTAGCCATCATGTCTACCAGCTGTAACTGTAATGCATACATGCCAGTCAATGTTCTGTATACATTTTTACCTCCAAGAAAATCTACAGTAACATCCAGTAGGTCATGTATACCTGTGTTCATGTGATACTGTATACATGTATACATGTGATCCGGTGTTAAAACTATGGCTAATTTCAACATGGCCAAACTTTCTGTGAATCGAAGCCACGTCCTACAGGAAAGCAGCTCCTCGGCTCTCACATATTCCAAGGGAAGTGCCCGGAACACTTGCTGGATGATCCCTAGAAGGCTAAAAATCATCTACTGTCATCTCCCATGACGTCGTTCCAGCTCTGTGAGATTTATGCTTAAATAAGGACACGCCAGCATGGCAAAACAGGGGTGTGACCCTTTCTGCCAGTGACATTCGTCTTTTCGAGACCAGCACAAATCCAAACTACAGCCAGTGTAATTTTTTTTTTTTGCCAAAAACTGCTTCCCATTTCACCAATTTCTCTCCCAACATATTTCTGATTGCACAAACCTGTTGTTCAGTGTCATGACTAAAGAACAGTATAAACATTTATGGGCAGCAAAAGCACTTTAAAACTCAGTTCACAGTTGGTTATTGTTTTGAAATTGATGATATGCCAGCATAGAAGATGACCATGCGTTGTGTCATATTTCTGCTTCGAGAACAGCTGTAAACTTGCTTTGCTTGGTTCAGTGTAAACAACTAAATGTGGCGTTGGGATGCTGTCGCTCCCTCACTCTACATGCTCACCCAGGTCTGTTGACAGTGGAATGGCTGATTG